>JARGYA010000177.1:0-279077 GCA_029204335.1 Mycena vulgaris
TTCGCTACAAAACGCCGTGTCAGTCTCTACAACGCGAAGATTTCTGCAATCATGCGAGATCTCAATGAAGGTACATTTTTTTCCGTGTTTCTTTGACTGACAACTCACCTTTGGCTGTGTTGTCTAGGCCGCGAAGTCGGGGATCGCTTGAATGTGAGAGACGTCAAGGCCATGGTCAAACGCGACCCTTCGATGCTCGACGGATTCACCGAGGAGGAAGAAGCGGAGATGGTCACCGACGCGCTGAAGCGCCGTGCGCTCCAGCGTCGCGGCGCGCGAGGGAGTAATCTCGCTGCGGGGGCGGACGCGAGGCGTACCGTCGAGCGCCTGATGCAGGAGGTACGCGTCGACTTTAGCTCTTCTGGTCGACGCTGACATGGCCTTAGATCACTGCCCTCGCAGAGCGTGCAGGAATGCTTGGCTTCGCAATGTTTACCCGCGGCCACCTGCACGACCGCACTGTCCCTGTGACCATCGAATCCTGGGGCGCGCTCGACTTCTTTCGCGAGGTGATGAAGAAAGACCCGGCGGACGTGAGTGCTCTGTTTGAGTTGTGGGCCGTGAGTCGTGAGCGAGGTACGTGTTTTTCATTCGCTACGTTCGTCGTTGCTAATGCGTCGGGTGCAGGCTCGACGGGCGCCGACACGCTCCTGGGAATGCAGAAGGAGTGCACTGCAATGATCAAATCAGGGCCTTAGTGAGTCTCTGTTCTTTGCGAGGGATATCTTTACTGACTAGCGTGTTTTCTTTTCAAATGAAGTCGCGGTGGCTGGCAGGACGAAAATCGCAATGAACTACGAAAATTACATCAGCGCGCTCGTGGAAGGGAAGAACATGGGGCTGCTTGGTTGGCCCGAGGGTGTCGAGTTCAAACGAATGTCGAAGCAGTCGGCCATCGGGCCGCTCCGCATCCTTCGCGACGCCCTCCGATTGGGAACTTGTAAATGGAAGGTTTTGACGGCAGGGGAGAAGTCGCGCCTCCTCACGCAGTTCAAGGACATGGTGAAGAACGGGGAGGCGACGGAGAAGGTGCGGAGGAAAACGAAGGGGCGCAAGGCGGGGGCGGGGGCCACAGCGAGAAGATCGACGCGCATCAAGTCGACGCGTGGGGTGAACGATGGGTCGAGTGGGAAGGAGTCGAGCGAGGAGGAGCAGAACGGGAGCGAGGACGAGGACGAGGACGAGGACGACGGGGAGGACACGTGGAAGAGCACAGGCCCGGGAGCGATGCGCGAGAGGCTGCTGGCGCTGGTTGAGAGGAAGAGGAAGGAGGGGCGCGACAAACGCAAGGCCGCGAGTGCGGAAAACGACGCCGGTGCGAAACGCAGGGGGAAGACCGCGAACGCGGAGGATGGCGCCCACACGAAACGCAAGCGCAACGCCGCGAACGCGGAGGACAACGCCCCCTCGAAACGCAAGCGCAACGCCGCGAACGCGGAGGCCGGCGCCCCCTCGAAACGCAAGCGCAACGCCGTGAACGCGGACGACGACGCCCCCGCGAAACGCATGACGGGAGCCGACGACGAGCGCGGCGCGAAACGGAAGGAGGGGGAGAGGAAAGGCGGAAAGAAGCGCAGGAGAGGAGGAGGGACAAGCACCGAAGAAGAAGAAGGGCACATCCAAGCGCAGGGAGCAGGCCGAGTCAGCAGCTAGCGCGACTGTTGCGCCTACGATCACCAGGCCCAAGCCGCGCCGTGTGGCCAAGAAGGCGACCGCTGCCCCGCGCGCCTCGACTCCTCCCGACTCGGCCCCCCCACCCCCGCGCGCCTCAGTTCCTCCCGAATCGCCCGCCTCACCCCCGCGCACCTCAGCTCCTCCCGATCGTCCCACCTTGCCCCCGCGCGCTTCCACGCCAGCCGCCTCACTCCCGCGTGCCTCAGCTCCTCCCAATCGTCCCGCCTTGCCCCCGCGCGCTTCCACGCCAGCCGCCTCGCCCCCGCGCGCCTCAGCTCCTCCCGATCCTCCCATCTTGCCCCCACGCGCTTCCACGCCAGCCGCGACGCGGGCGAATGTTGTGAAAGGGAAGCGCGGAGGTCCTCCAGGGCGGCGCTGATGACTTCGCAACGATCTACGTACATTTTCTTAGCGGCGCGTTACGTAGTACCTATTTCTTCGTTGATATCTTGGCCTCTGTATTTTTTTTTTACATTTTATTGATTTTTTTGGGTGAATTCCCTTTTTGGGACAGCGGGGCCCGCCCCGAGGGCGGGGATTACTTAATACATGCTTTGGAAAATCGCCCCAAGTCCGTTTACCCATATATGCTGCAGATATGTTGCAGCATATCCGCAGCATATTCTGCAGCATGTGGGACTTGGCCTACATCGCCATTAATTGATGAGGGGATATGGGGGGCATCTCCTTCATTAGTTAATGTTGATATCTGGGATTATCAGGTGCCTAATACTTGGTCTTTACCCCCGAACACCCGTGATTATCACTACTCATAAAGAGGAGGAGTTGTTGTTTGATTGTTTGTTTAGTTAGTTATATTGGTTTTGACCTCTATCTCGGCTTCATAGTTATCGTTCCACCGCACCCCGAGTACCATCGTATCATCGGGCTCAGAGGGAAGGGATTGTACCATGTCTTCAACATTCCTAGAACATTTATGTTATTGCGAGCGATGCATCTCATGTAATTACGCACTTTTCAAATTCCTCTTGCAAAAAGTTGGACAGCGAGGTGTGGTCCATCGTTTCTATGAAGGAAACAGCGCCCATCTGAGTGATGTTAGATCTCGAGAAACGGACAACGCAGCAGGATGGCCCACAAGACTTGAAAGATAGTAGCCTGCCTCGCTTTGCAACTTCACAGGATTTCTAAAGCGGTTGATGAACCTCAAAGAATGGTCAGCGTCCACCGCCTACGCAACACAGCAGCATACTCACTCGACATTCGACAGCAGATGCTCTGGGTTCGCCTTGAGCACCAAAAAGATCAGTATGGGGACAAACGAATCCGCGCCCTCCTCCTTCTTGAGATGCCGGATGAGGCCTGCGCGCCGATAAGCCGTAAGCGGGGCAGAACAAAGAGCTGGAAGGCAGACCAAAGATGACCTTCCAGCAGTTGAGGATGCAGATGAGCTTGTCGCGCGGAGCCTTGTAGTGGTTCGCCTTGAGCAGCTCTAGCGCCAGGGTGAGCCGACGGCGGAAGGGAGGGATCTGCGGACGTACCCTGCTGCGCGAACATCAGGAAGCCCTGGCTGCCCTCGCCCATCGGGATGTCGAGGTGCAGCTCGCGGATCCAGCCGAAGAGCACGATGCGCTGGGTGAGGACATGGTCGCGCTCTAGATTGTCTGCGGTGATTTGCCGGTGCGAAACGGCGTGCACGACCTGCGGCGTGAAGGTGCTGCGGCGTTATGAGCAAGGGGAAGCAACGCGATTATACCGGAGCACGTACAATTGATAAAGCTGGTTCATGACGAGCTTCTCCATTCCCTCCAGTGCGTTGTCTAACTCGGCATCGGAGGCATTCTTCCAGATGTTGGACTCGCGCATGGGTTTGACGATGAACTGCAGGGTATTAGACAGCATGGGGAAACAAGAGACGCCACACACGTTAAGGAAGTCGTTCGGAGGAGGAGGTTGCGGGCGTGCTACGCCCTGACGTGGTCTCGCTCGCTGCGGATTGTTCTGCCGGCTGCTGCAAGGAAGTGGTTCTGGGAGATGGTTAGAACGGGATGGTACGGAGATACCACTGCGACACGCACCTTGTTTTGCAGGACAATGCGCGCGATGCCCTCGAGATACTAGAAAAGCTGGTTGACGTCCTCGTGGTCACACTCCCTGCGGACAAACTTGTCGTCAACGACCTCGTACCCATGGTCGCGGGTGCACGACGGCGCGCAGACACATGCCCTCGGCCACGGGTTCGACACGGTTCTGGCACTCCGAGTCGGGCGAGCGCTCAGCGGTAGTAGTCGCCCGTTCATGCCCCCTGCGTGGGTGGGGCTTGGGGTGGTGGATCAAAGTCGTGTCCAGGTGGCCAGGTGCATTGCGGAAGAGGGAGGGAGAGAAGGGGTGTCTGGGCCGTCTCAAAAGGAGGTAGAGCTGGAGTTCGTGTGATGGCAGTGGAAGAGAGGTGGTTTGTTTGTCTCAGCTTGCAACACCTTTCACGCCACCTTCTAATAGACGCAACGCGTCGATTCCAGGGTGACTCTCCTCAGAGTGACTGGTCCACCCGTTTTGTCACACCATGGACGGTCCATGGTCCGGACGCACTGTGACAAAGCGTGTGGTCTGTAACGTGTAAGTGACCACGCAAAAATCAAGTGGCTTTTAACAATGACCTGAAGTGCCGCTCAAGAAATGACTTTTGAAATCCCGGATACCGATGCAGAGGCTCTTTTGGACGCGCTACCAGGCCTTCTTCAGGCCGCAGGAACGCATACTGCAGGAGCAGCATCCTTGGCTCGACTCTATGAACTTCTCAGTGCAAACTCAAGACATAACACGGGTATGTCTCTCTTCTTCTGGGTGGCTAACAACAACTGACCATACTAAAGCTCACAGTCATGTAGCAGCCTCTGATGCTGTCCTTGGGGCTGACGCACCGGCCCGTCATTCTCAATCTAACAATCTATGTGTGTCTTTATCTGTGGAACACTATTTTGCTCCGTCCCCGGGCCGCGGTGAGTTAATTCATCTGCTAAATGAACAAAGAAAATTTACTCGGTCTCCAGCGACCAACCGCCCATGTACGCCCGACAATACACTACCACAAAGGACGTCGGAATCTCCTGCCATTGATATTGCCCTTCCACAAGGGCAGGACCTGCTCCCAGCGTTCATGCTGCGGTGGCCTTCACCTACCCCGGGCTCACCTCCGCACACCCCATTTAACAATACTCCAGGCAGACCCTTGCTCTCCCCTCTCCAACTCGTGAACAATCCCTCATCACCTACGTCCCCGTCCAGAACAGTTGTAGGTTCTCAACAGGGAACGTCCCCAGAGAAGGACTCTGCATCCGTCTCTGGCCTGCGCATGTTTCACCAGACGTACCAATCCCAATTCGACTTATCTATATCACTCCTTGGGAAACGTACAGCAACTGACGCTGGTTGGCAAGATGAACCTACACGGCGTTCCAGGTGTATTGCTTCAGCAGCAGGTGCAGGAGACCCCGGGGAAAGTAGTGGAGGCGACGATGACGACGGCGACTATGCTGAGGCTACGGCACGTCGCCGTCGTCGCCGTCGCCCTGGTGAACGTCCTCCCTGTCCACGAGGGGGTGATGCAGCACGTGCAACACGGTCATCTACGCGCAACCGGGTCGCGGCCAGTGTTGCTGGAATGCGGGCTCAACTTGAGAACGACGACCTGGATGTAGATGAGGACGAGGGAGAACCAGAGAAAGACCCGAAGTCCAAGAAGGGGAAAGGTAAAGCTAAAGGGAAGGTGAAGAAAGGAGGGAAGAAGGCCAAGGAGGTGGTCTGGAACGGTCAAGGTGACCCTCCGCCTGCGACCAGGGACCCTGCATTGTGTCTTGTGCAGTTAGGAATGATATCTCTATCGCCAGATCTCCAGAACAAATTACGCGACTTTCTTCTAGACCTTACCAACGAGACGTCGCCAACAATCCCTGATCCCCAATCCTCCCCCTTTGCAGCTGCGCTTACATGTTGTGCGATTTTGGAGACGCGCAGCGTATTAGACGAGTTTGAGTTGATGGTCGGTTATATAGAGGCTGCACTCCATATCCAGTGGTACATTCTCATTCTTCATCAAATTTCTTTGCTTATTGTAGTCCTATAGGTGTAAATCTCTGCCTGTTCGCACAGGCCAGAGACCCCTGTCATATACGGCACTAGCCCTCGAAGCGTCTGATAAGAGGGTTAATTCAGACTCGATTCGAACTTGGTTCAAGATAGGTACACGTCTCATATATCTGGCAGCTTCCAGTACGTTCTTTTATCTTTTATCTTTATCTCTTTCTGGCTGTTCATAATGTTTTGTAGGCAGCATGTATATTTTACCCATGATTGCGGTCTGCGGCCATAAGCGTCGAATGTGTAAAGAAGATTATGTCGACACCATAGAACAAATTGCCTATCTTTTGTATGCTCCACACCGTAAGCTACCAACTTCTTCGTTCTTCCAGATGCTAACACCTAAGCCATTCACAGGATCTGATCATCCACACACTCTTTCACGCAACTGTGCAGAAGTAACGCGGAAACTCATAGTGCCTCAAATGGTCCTTATAAAGCAAGTCAGTACGCACCTCAGCACAAAATTCTCCCTTAAGTTTCCTCCTAACGCCAATGGCATCATCGAGATCATTCTATTTGCCGATATTGATGGGATTTCGTCTAGACTAAGGAAGTTTAATTTCAAGTGCGTTACCCAACGGACTTTCCTTCCTTTCTCTGAAATGTTACAGTTATTTTCAAGTGCCACCTGCAGACAGCTGTTGGAGCGGCCTCAAAAACCCACTTCTCGCCCCAGCCTTGCCTCTCAAATTCGATGATCTCAACTTGACAGAAGACTGCGTGGCAAATGAGATAACGATCAAAACACCGTTGAATCTCAAGGCTATGCCTTGCCCTGTTAATCCTGAAAATAGCTATGAATGGATGTATGCAGAGCGTGGCAAGGCTGCTGTGGCTCCTGTCGTAGGAGCGTCGAAGATCTAGAACTAAGGGTAAGCTTTCTAGCTAAACGCAACAAATATTTCGACTTATTTGTTTCGTTCAGCTCAAAACTTTGCATGCAGGAGGCACGAAGTTGCCGGACCAATATGTCTGCATACCTTCTGAGATCTGTGAAGGGTGAGTTCGTACAATAAGAAAATTATCTAAGGCTGAACATTCACCAGAGATGTTTTGACTCTTCGCGGAAAGAATAATCAACTTCTGGCGATGCTTGTCACCAATCTCACAAAAACACTTCCCCATCTCGAGACGATATCAGTTCCCATTATATCAGCTATTATGGCTGGCGACGTCTTCTCTGTCAACTCTGCAGAAGATCCAATGTTCAAGTACTGTTCAACACACAAAGTCTGGTATAACCGTTATTCCGAACAGGTATGTTTATTTGTGAACATTCTATGCAGAGTTAAAGTTCTATGACAGGGACATGGAGCTCCTAAGGACGTCCACCCAAACTACTGCCGCAAGGAAGGCACCAAACACACTAATTTTTCTCAACGCGCACCGCATCCCTCCGAAGAGATGAAAGAGGATCCAGACGAGACTGAATTGATGGCCGAATTTATTAGCCTTATTGCCATAATAATGGAGTTTCATGTGCGTTTCTCCCCTTTCAATTAGTGATATCTCTGACCGTTTGACAGATAAAGAAGCTCCTTCCCGAGGAGTATGACGAAATCTCCGTCTTTGTTTCTCGCCTTCCGCTGAATGAAAGGAGCCATGCACACCCTTTCGGTGGTTTCGTGATCAATGTTCGTGTCTCTACCCGGGGCCATCGCGATGGGGGAGACAAACTATTTTGCGTCGTCATTCCTTTCGGAACTTGGACTGGAGGAGAGCTGGGACTCTTTGAACCAGGCTTTCTCTTCAGGCTCCGTGCATGGGACGCACTTATATTTCCTTCTTGCGATATCACACATTTCAACCTGGACTTCGAGGGTACTCGCCTTTCTTTGGTACTTCATTCCGATAAGTATGGTGATCGTTGGGTTCAGGACCAGAATGGCTGGGCGTCTCGCGATGTTACAGCTTAGTTGAGCGCCAAGAAAATATTGTATATTGATAGAACAAATAGAGATTATTTAGTAGTACGTTCTCTGTCAATGTCTACAAGTCTCTGGTAGTCGTTATTGTTGGTCGGACGTGTAAGAGTGCGTGTACGGGGGACAGGAGTACAAAAAGGAGTATGTAAAGCAGCCAGGCGATCAACAAAAAAAAGGCGACACTTGGGGCAAGAAGATAGCATACTGCCAGCATCTTCCTCTGAGATGCCAGCACCACGACCTAGGATGATGAATTTGTTCGCCTCCTGAATGTTCAGAACATTCAACGCATGTGTTGGAAGAGAAGCGTAAGGGGATTCGACTTGAACACCATATGAACGGCGAGAGGGTAGAGGATCTGGGCTCAATACCACTGGCTCAATATTAGTTATAGAGCAGAGAGAGAGAATCATCAGGCGTACCTGGTTGTCCAACAATCTCCACAGGTCTGATCATGTGCCCAGAGAGAATATCGCTCGGATCTCCAAGGATAGACTTTCCAAGCTGCACGCCAAGCATTCTCTCTCCTAGGTAACCGGGAAGGTAGAGAGCATGTGTCAAGGGCGCTTCTGAGCTGTCAGGGTCATCGGTGAGGAGATAGCGTCCAAGATGTGAATCTGGGGTAAGATGACCCTCGCCTAGAGGGAAGTACGGTTCATGAAGGGTAGAAGATGTATACAATGCATTAAGGTTAACTAAAAAATCGGCGAGTCAGTATCATATCTTAGTTTTTAAAAAAGTAGAGCTCACGAAAGAATTGGCAACAAGGAGAGGCATGATGACAAAAAGCGAAGGTTCCTATCCCAGGCCAAGTCACAATCCGGCAAGAAAGAGAGGTTGGTGGGAAGGTAAAAGGCAGATTGAGAGCACAGAAACACGACCAATGGAGGCCAAGCAAGTTAAGATATGCCTGCAGGTAATGTGCAGGGACCAGTAGGCCATTGATCATTGGCCTAGCAGTGCACAGGGTCAATAGAGAAAGCATCACTCGAATGGTAGACGTACCAAGCAATCTTTGCGACGACCCCCAGAGAGGGACAAAATATGACGATGTCCGCAGAGTTGCGCTGCTTTCTGGCTGCATCGGTGTCATATAAGATCATACAAGGCTCATGCAGAATTGCGCGCAGAACGGTTGAGGACGTATATGCTGAGGGCATTTTTGAGGAGCAAAGCCATTGACACCTTACCATCGCGGGTATTTAACCTAGCCATAGCATTCCAGAAGAAGGCGCGGCAAACTCAGTGGCAGTTGTTCTCCCAATAATAGATTAAAGTCTGCCGCGGAGTTTAGGATTCTCATGCAGAGCGTTGAGCGGAAAGACGTTACAAGAAGAAATTGATTTTATTTACAAGACAAAACAAAGCACTGGACTTGTGCAAAATATATTACATTGCTGCGTCTTGCTCCTCAAGCATCAAAAACTGCCCAGGGTCAGTACAGATACCATCCTGCATGTGAAGAAAATGTGCTGGCAATGATCTGACGAGGTCGCATGAAGTGCATGGTACAACTGCAGTGGAGATGAGCATCCACACATCTGTAGGAACACCGAGGCGGGAGTTCCACTCAAGGAGTGCTGCTCCAACAGGGGAATCAAGAGTCTCGCCAATCTTCTTGGGGTGCTTGCCATCCCTAAAAGAGCGGAAACGGAATGGCGAGATGTCTTGCTCCAAAGTAGCAACTATTACAGATTTCAGTATGAGAAAAATACGAAGTATTGTGAGTGCACATACCTTCTTCAAGATCTGGATGATTCGTGCACCGGCCATCCACAACATGGCCGTTGTACCCATATATGGAGAAAACATCCTTGCACGAATCACAGCTGCGACTGTATCTGATAAGTGTCGCGTAGTCGGCGTAAGGGATTCCGTGCGCCGAGTTCAAAGCCCGAATGGCTTGGCCTAGTGGAGTGTATACATGCTGGACATGGGTGAACGTACGCTCAAGGCAGCAAGTATAGATGCGCCTATCATATACTTGAAGAGCCTCAGGAGGGCTTTGCTGAGTGTTGGAGGCAGGATGAGCAGAAGGATCCTCTAAACTATCGTTCAGTGAATTCTATGCAGAAAGTAAAATAGAAACGTACCGGCCAGGATCCCAGAAGCGACGAGTTGATCAATAAACTCCATAATTTTGATATCTATATGAAAGGATGAGCAGAGAATCTGAACGAGATCAAATGACTCACTAGAAAGCTTTCGAGCGTCAGCAACAGCTCTGCTGTAGTAAGACTTTAACTTCCTGACAGATTGCAGAGCCGTCCCAACCCCAATAACTGTAGCACAGGGACGTGGGCGTGGGGCTATGCCAGTAGAATGACGACCGTAGCATGGATCTGGGTCAACCATGGCCTTCACACGCAACTGGGAGATGACGGAGGTGGTAGCTGTAGCACTGGCAGATGAAGAAATTGAAGTTTGGGATGATTCTGGTGCAAGCTCAGAATCGTTGTCGTCATCTTCTTCTTTGTTGTTGTCTAAAAAAAAAATTAGATGATGTCTCGAGAAATTGTTTGAGACTTACCTCGAAATTGGTGTATTTCATCCCAGGACGTAAGATAGTTTGTCTCTTTGAGAGGCCTGACCACAACTAAGAGCAGAATGAGAGGAGAAAAAAAAAGGAAACAACTGTAGGTGCGTACCTTTGAAAACACATTCATGATCCTTTGCAAGAAAGAAATCTGCTATACCTCCTTCATACCTCCCACCAAGGCGCAAAGCAAGAGGTTTATAAGCCTCGCCGTTGCGACGCGTGTGAGGGCAGAAGATAGGAGCACCATCTTTGCCCCACACTTTGATAAACGAAGATGCAGCAACATCGACGAGGCCCCGATTGGTGATGTGTTGGGGCCTGGAAATGCATTGAGAACGGAAAAGGGTAAAGCAATAGTAAAAGCAACGTACCGGGGGATAATGTCCCAGGCATTAGAAAGTCCGTGGCCCCAGCTGCATAGCTGTCCTTCTACACCGTTCAGTAGTTTGAGTTCTTGGAAGGCGTCGGAGAGTGAGGTATCACCCGAAAGCAGAGGAGCGGGACGTTGAAATGGCTGGAACCTATTGGAGCGAGACTGAGACTGCGACTGAGGGCGGCCGAACATTGGAGGAGAAAAAGCGAGAAAAAGAGCGATTAAGACGGGAGGACTCGGGAACTTGAAGCAAAGCATTTTATAATATGTAGTGTATACAGTACACGAAACCCAGTGTGGACTTGGTGAACACCATCAAGTTGTTGTCGAGTTTCCCGTTGTTTTAGAAGTGCAGAAGTACGCCGACATTGGAAACAGCGCGGAAACAGTGCGGAATTGCAAAGGTTAAGTGAGGTGGGAAGAATCAGAAGCAGGTCACAACTTGCCTTAAAGGGACAGCTATTTCGGCGAAATAAACTGGGGGGGCAATGTTTAAACCGGCACCTGAAGCCACATATATACAGACAGGGACACACACATGCTACCCTATTACTCTAACAAGACATATCCTGTCCAGATCAGCGCCTTCTCCCTGTTCGCTTTGCTGTTCGGCCAGATAACAAAATAGTAATCTAGTGTGGACTCGTAGCTCAGGGTAGCTACCTCCAGAACTATGATTTATTCGAGTGATGCGTAATAAAATGTGTCCGCTTTGGGATGATGCTATTGATGGGGTACAGGTTCTACGGCGGAAATTGCGTAGATATTCCTGAGGAATATTTACAGCTTACGGGAAGTCATCCACTGCTGGGCTACTGCATACACCTATCAGGGGTCGTCGTAGAGAGACAAATATGATTTAAAGGAAGTTGGGACGAGGTGAGGAGCGTTGGAGCTGGGCTCCACAGTGACAAGCAATCGTAAGCACAAATCGAGCACCACCGTTTCGTAAAACCCGTACAAACTTTTGAAACCGGCTGTAAAATCCCAAGCCGTTTGGAACTCAGCAATCTCCGCTCAATGATCCCCGCTGGCCCTCGCTGGCCTCAGGGCCGCCGCTCAGGACCGTCAGTATCCTGGCTCAGCAAATGAACTTGATCCGGGATACTGCCGGGTCTGTGGAATTTCCCTTCTCCTGGATTGCCGGCCATCGGCGTGGACTGCAAATTCATAAACTCAGCCGATTCTACATTTTTTTGGTGGCACGTTACAGTAAATAGGTAAAGAAAAAACATTATAGTGCTGATTATATGTAAAGTTCAATATCGAAATAATGGGCAGCAACCTGTGCATGCCAATTTAGTAGTTTACCATAGGAATATACTCCATCACTCTCGCGGCGTCCACTCCGTCCTTATTGGTCGAGTGTGATAGCGGCGCCCACTCTTCCAGCTGCTTGAGCGTGAACGTCGCCTTCATCTTGACCAAGCAGAACGCCTCTGTATTCAGAGGCAGGCGAAGAGGCATCGTGGGCCGCGATGCAACTTCCATGATCGTCTTGCTAGCCTTGGCGACGTCGCCGTTGAACGACACGGTCTCGAGCATGGTGCGGACCTGGGACGAGGGGGAGGTGGGATCGGCATACGCGGGGTGGGAAGGCAGCACGGTCATCGAGGCACCTCGCCATTCCGTGTCGAATCCTCCCGGCTCGAGGATGCACCCTTGGATATTCCTGAGGAAGACGCGGTCAATGCATGGGCCGAGATGTTGCATGGTTAGTCACCATTCCGGCAAGACCTCCTTAATAGCTGCTTCTGTAAAACCTTCGACGGCTAGTCCTCGGCCATGAGTGGTGGGTACGCATCGCACAGAGTTGAGCGACGTACCAAACTTTGCAGCGGCGTAGAAGGCTAGGCCCTGATTGGCGTTGTACCCGCCCACGGTACTCATGTTGAGAAAACGCCCGCCGTACCCCTTCGGGTTGACCTCGCGGAAGAAACGGATGGTCCTGAGGGAAAATAAAGGCTATCAGCGTGCAATAATGCATATGGTGCCCTCTGTGCTCACTCTCTTGTCACGTATACGGTACCCCAGAAGTTGACGTCAAACTGCTTTCGAGCGTCCGCCTCGGGGGTACCCTCAATCTCACTGAGGAGTCCAAATCCAGCATTATTGACAACGACTGAGACAAGTCCTGAAAAAAAGTCAGAGGTGCGTAAGACCGTAGAAGATGTCCATACCGAAATGTTTCTCAGCCGCGTTGAAAGCAGCTACCACCTCCGAGGGCTGCGTGACATCAAGGCGAACGACAAGGAGTTGCTCGGTGGAGTAACGTGTTTGCAGCTCTTTGAGTACATCTGGCTGACGGAGTGTCGCCACGGCACGTTCTCCAGCTGCGAGGACCGTTTCGAGGAGGCTCCGTCCGAGGCCGCTTGAAGTTCCAGTAACTGCGCGGTGAAAATCAGAGAGTAACCCACACGAAATGGGAGTTTCACTGACTGAACCATACACGGGAAGAAATTGCCATGGTGTGCTGAGCTGTCGAGCGCTTCTATGTAGTGGTCCGTTTGGATCTTGAGATGTGTTTGAGGGCAGTTACGAGTCCTAGAAAGTATTTGAGGCTGATTTTTATCCATCCTTCGTATGCCTTTTTTTTGGGTAGAAACGCCGTTAATTTACAGCCCTGGGAACCAATTTGCACCGCTGTTTCACGTTTTTTGATCTGCTGGCCCTGCATCGCTTAGCCTGATGTTGTGCCTGTTACCGGCGAAGGCTCGAGTCGGAATTGGATAAAAACGCGTCCCTTGTTGGTTCCCTGCAAAGAATAGAGCGAGCCTGCACAGCGATGGAATCTGGGGACCGTATGTCGACTGGATCATGATGTTATACTACCAAATGACCTACATGGTCCGTCTAAATGAGCTCTCGGAGGTCTTCATCTGGCTCCGAGAACTTCTCACCGGCGATCCGACCTCTCCAAACTTCTGAAACATATCCCTGAGGACGCTCAGACTCGTGGCGCACCCGGAGAATACACGAATCAACGGGAAGCCCATCCCCAAGAAGCAGGCAGACGACTTGATGAAAGCAGCTGCATTCCCGGCGAACTTCCAGGCTAAGCTAAACGACACTGGGAGATACTCTATAAGGGAGAGATAGACTGCGAAGTCCAAGAGTTGAAGTGCGAATTTGCCGTAGCAGGAGCTAGCAGGAGCCCGCTCGATGGAAAGCCGATCAAGGAAGTTCCGTCTTGAAGTACGTGGGAATCTGGTACGATTTCCGCTCCGTCGCGTCTATACGGAAAAGGCGCTCAAGTTTCAACGTCGCAAACATATGTTTGGGCGTGAACCAAATCGTCGGAGACTTGCCTGTTTGGGATGCACGAACTTTGTACATGGCACGCGTGGACCCCTATCACTGCGTTCAAGCCCACAGCGGAGCATCGCCGTCGAGCCATGCGGCTAGCCGCGGCTGACGCCCACGGCAGAGCTCCGCAGGCACTGCCGCCGCCTAGCCGGAGGCTAGCCGAAGGCTCGCCGTAGCCTAGCCGAACCTTAGCCATCACCTTGCTGGCGCTCCACGGGCTGTGGCTAGTTGCCGTGGCTAAGCGACGTCACGAAGGTAGAAGGTAGCCGAAGCTTCGCTAGGCGGCGGACGTACATAGCCAGACGTGGCAGACGCTCCACGTGGCCTCGGCTATCGAGGCGTTATAGTATCTAATCTCCGGCACCGATATCTGCCCAGACGTCGTGGAGTCAAGTATACTCGAAAAATAGGCTGTCCAACTACCTGAGAAGGATCCTCGGCTCACTGCACGATTAATGACGGCTATCTTGTTCTCGGAAACGGATTAGAACCAATTCGGTACAGACGCGCAAGGCAATTACTGAACTACCTCGGACATCTGGTGGTACCCGACGCGGAAGCGAGACTCATCGCTGACGGGTTACTGGACTCTTTGGATCTGGCTAGGCAACACAAAATATCCTGGATCAACGACATTTGCATCGTCCTGTCAAAGCTCCTAGTACCAATATACTGGGATCTGCGCGAACTGAGCGCAATAACGAAAACAACTGTGGAGGGACTACTTCAAAAGTGTGACACACTTGAGGGATGGATATATCCGCAGACCGTCTGGAGATGGTCAACAGGTAACTGGTCCGGAAGGTCTTGTGCTTCCGAACCTACCTGCGGGTCAGTAACGAGGAGCACCGGCCACTGACAGCCGATTCTACGTCTTTTTTTGGTGGAACGTTAGATAGACAGTGAAAAGATATTTTAGTTCTGGTTGTACAAGTTCATCATTGAAATCATGCGCATCGACCCGGCGCATGCCCTTCTAATAGTTCACCATGGGAATATGCTCCATCACTGTCTCGCGGTCCACTCCATCCTTATTGGTCGAGTGCGATAGCGGCGCCCACTCCTCCAGCTGCTTGAGCGTGAACGTCGCCTTCATCTTGACCAAGCACAACGCCTCTGTATTCAAAGGCAGGCGAAGAGGCATCTTGGGCCGCGATGCGACTTCCATGATCGTCTTGCTAGCCTTGGCGACGTCGCCGTTGAACGACACGGTCTCGAGCATGGTGCGGACCTGGGACGAGGGGGAGGTGGGATCGGCATACGCGGGGTGGGGAGGCAGCACGGTCATCGAGGCGCCTCGCCATTCTGTGTCGAATCCTCCCGGTTCGAGGATGCACCCTTGGATATTCCTAAGTAAGACGCGGTCAATGTATGAGTCGGGATGGGACGTGGTTCGTTACCATTCCGGCAAGACCTCCTTTACAGCTGCTTCCGTAAAACCCTCGACCGCTATTCATCAGGCATGAGTGAGTGGACATCGCACAGAGGTCGAGCGACGTACCAAACTTTGCGGAGTTGTAGAAGGCTAGGCCCTGGTTGGCGTTGTAACCGCCCACGGTACTCACATTGAGAAAACGGCCACCATACCCCTTCGGGTTAACTTCGCGGAAGAAACGAATGGCCCTGAGTGAAAAGCAAGGCCGTTAACGTGCAATTAATGCATATATGGACCCTGTGCTCACTCTCTTGTCACGTATACGGTACCCCAGAAGTTGACGTCAAACTGCTGTCGAGCTTCCGCTTCGGGAGTACCCTCAATCTCACTGAGGAGTCCAAATCCAGCATTATTGACAACGACGGAGACAAGTCCTAGAAAAAGGTCACAGAGGTGCGTAA
Source organism: Mycena vulgaris (assembly GCA_029204335.1). Lineage (NCBI taxonomy): Eukaryota > Fungi > Basidiomycota > Agaricomycetes > Agaricales > Mycenaceae > Mycena > Mycena vulgaris. The sequence goes on from JARGYA010000177.1 coordinate 15,755, forward strand.
GAGCGTAGGGGATGTCCATACCGAAATGTTTCTCAGCCGCGTTGAAAGCAGCTACCACCTCCGAGGGCTGCGTGACATCAAGGCGAACGACAAGGAGTTGCTCGGTGGAGTAACGTGTTTGCAGCTCTTTGAGTACATCTGGCTGACGGAGCGTCGCCACGGCGCGTTCTCCAGCTGCAAGGACCGTTTCGAGGAGACTCCGTCCGAGACCGCTCGAAGTTCCAGTGACTGCGCGGTGAAAATCAGAAAGTAACCCACACGAAATGGGAGTTTCACTGACTGAACCATACACGAGAAGAGTTTGCCATGGTGCCAAGCGCTTCCAGACCTAACTGAATATGTAGTGGCGCGAGTTGGATCTTGAGATAGGCTGGAGCGACCGCAGTGCCATATTGGCTTGTGTCGGCTGGTTCAGTCCGATACTAGAAGATTACGCCGTAATAGACATGGATGAAACGCGACGCCCGTTTTCCACTCTTATAGAAGGAGAAGGTTGATGGAAATGCAGAGCGCGCAGGTAACGTGAGATGTTGCTTCACAGAATCAGTGCCAAGCCCGATATGTGCGGTTGCAGCCAAGTGGCAAGAATACACATCCTTGAAATTGCGAAGAAAAGCTGAGTGTGCGCTCGAAGACTTCAGAGGAATTTCAGGCTTGGGAGTCTCGGTAGGGCCAAGAAATCCCAGCCGCCGTATAAATTTGGATGCCCAATTTGGCTCTCAGACTCAGAGAATACTTGAGGAATGCCCCGTGAAGAGGTTCGGATCATCCCGGTAAGAGCTCCGCACCGCCACCGATGGAACGCGCTTAGTAAAGTTACAGCGGCCTCACGATTTATGTATCCTCAGAACTCTCCTTGGACAAGAGCTTTTTGTGAGGTGTGAAAAGAACACTGGCTCCTTGCTGACTCCAGCTGAAGTCGCTCGTCAATCCCGAGTCTAAAGTTACGTTACGATCCCGAAAATCCGGCCCTTTGCTAGTTCACACCGACGGCCTTTCCATTTTTTTTCTGACTATCCTTCATCCTACTAAATGTGGTTCCACTCCACCTGCCACGGACTCAAAGCCGCGCACGCCCCACAGACGCGAATGCGCGCCGTGTGCCGTGTACGCGGCTGCGTCTGCTTTCTTGCCCAGTATTCATCATCCACTCGTGCGGAACTCGAGCGTCGCTGCGTCCTGCGAGGTAGAGTGCACCTCGAATATACTACGCCGCAGTCCCCGTACTATGTACCCGCGCGCATCGCACGGGCTACATGGGAGTGCACCGCTGTATCCCCTCTTTCACGTCCGGCTTTCAAGTTTCTAACGGCCGCATTCCCACCCGCTTAATAGCGATTTATGTAAGCTATGTGTGTCATCTTATGTGCATTGAATTATCCTGATGTGTTGTACTAGATGCACTGTCTCACCGCAAGTACTGTGACCGCGTGTACGGGCTTTTCGACTCGTTGGATCTCGCGCGGCAGCTCAAGTTGTCCTGGATCGATGATATCGTGTTTGTGCTCGCAGATCTCCCCCGGTCTACTGGAAATTATCATCGGACATAGCGATGGCTGTTACGCACGGTTACTAACCTTTTACAGTAATTGAATAGCTATGCCAGGCGGAAAGCAAAATAGGGGTGTCTCCATACATGCGGGTAAAGTACTTTCAGATACTTACTTTGATGTTATCCCGAAATCCGCATTTTCAAGACCGACCGGGCTCCTACCGATGACCCGGAAGGCAAAAGCGGCCACACGCCATACTTCCATCCGCTAACCATTGTGAGCCATGGCACATCAATACTGAACACTTAACTGAACAATGTGCGAGCTGTCAATCTCCCATACTCGATTTTTCCTGGCATGCCGAACTCAAGCTACTCCGATTCGAGTCCTACCTCCTATTCTTCTACGCCTGCGACGTCGCCTGCGCACTCGGACCAGAAGGAACTCCCCCCTGATATCCCGCGTCGTCAGTGCGATAATGTCATACTAGATATCGGAGACGTGCTCTTCACCTGGTCTGCGGAGACGAAGACGACCATATCGGGCAGCACATTGCGCAAGATCCTGCGGTCGGGGACGTGGTTCGAGTACGAGAAAGGTAATCTCGAGGAGGGCGAGTGTTACGACCTGGTGGCGCGCGAGTTCAACCTCGAGTCGAGCGAGGTCGCCGCTGCGTTCCAGGGCGCGCGAGATTCCCTTTCCGGAGACCCCGACATGATTGCGATGCTGCACCAGCTCAAAAAGGCGACGGGCGCGCGGCTATTCGCCATGTCCAATATCTCGGCGCCGGACTGGGAGGTGCTGCGCCACAAGGGGCGGCGCGAGGACTGGGACCTCTTCGAGCACGTCTTCACGTCGGCCGCAGCCCGCGAGCGCAAGCCGAACCTCGGGTACTACCGGCAGGTCCTCTCCGCGACTGGCGTCGACCCGCAGCGGACGGCGTTCGTGGACGACAAGCTCGAGAACGTGCTCACTGCGCGCTCGCTCGGACTCAAGGGGATTGTGTTCCAGAAGGCGGACGAGGTCGCGCGGCAGCTCAAGGTGCTGTTCCGGGACCCCGTCGCGGCTGGCCAGCAGTGGTTGCAGGACAATGCGAAGCTGATGAAGTCGGAGACCAACACGGGCGTCGTGCTGGAGGAGAACTTTGCGCAGCTGCTCATTCTGGAGGCTACCGGCGACCCGAGTCTCGTCGACTACATCCAGTATCCGCGGCTGAGCAACTTTTTCAAGAGTGAGTGTCCTTTTGTGCGGATGGTATTGTGCTCACTGCCGGATAAGGTGCCGGCGTGCTGACGACTTCGTCCTTTCCTTTCGACCTCGATACGACCTCCATTGCGTCGACGATATCCCCCCATTTGGACCAGGTCACGAAGCACAGCATCATGGACGAGATTCTGACGTACAGGAACAAGGACAACATCGTTAGCACCTATTTCGACGTCACACGGCCCCGCATAGGTGAGGCTTCCCCCTAGTTCGCAGCCATCCGTCCTGATCACATCCAGATCCCGTTGTCTGCGTAAACGTGCTCACGTTCTTTTACACGAATGGCCGCGGAGACGAGCTGAGCGCGACACTCGACTGGGTGTACGATGTCCTAAAGCACCAAGCGTATGCGGACGGCACACTGTACTACTACGGGCCCGATCCCTTCTTCTTCTTCCTCTCGCGGCTCATCGCCGTCTCGCCCGCCGTGCGCACTCGATTCGGGCCGCTGTTCTCGTCGCGGATCACCAAGCTGTTTGGCTCGCCGGGCGACGCGCTGGCGCTCGCGATGCGGATCCTGGCGGCGGCGGTGGTGGGGCTGTGCGACGCCGCCGACCACGAGCGGCTGCTCGCCATGCAGGACATCGATGGGTCGTGGCCGATGGGGTGGGTGTACAAGTACGGCGCGGTGGACGTGTTGATTGGGAACAAGGGTCTCACGACGGCGCTCGCTATGAATGCGCTGAAGGAGGTAGAGGCCCTTCGGATGGGTTCTTCGTACGATATTATTTAAAAGACTGACTCTAGATAAATTAGTAGCCGGTATTCAAATGTAGACAGGAAAAATAAGGTAGCAAGCTGGATAATACGCGGCATTGAATGTATTTTTTCGAGAGCTCCCGGGCGGAATATTGTGCTTGAATTGCATGCGACCTAGTCTCCCAGAGGCAGAGTAGATAATTCCCTTGAACCCTCGTGTCTCGGGATATTCCTGATCTTAGACAGGTATCTTGAAGCACGAAAGTTGACCCTGCGACGTTTGCCGCGACCCAAATGCGGGGACGCCGTTTCCTTATTGGATTGCTCACGTGCGGACTGAACAATAGCGACTGCTAGGGTCGATGCTGCTGAGATTAAGACAGTCCATTAACCTCACTTCTCGTCTCGCCACGTCCTTGTCCATCCCATCCACATCGACTGCTCCCAGTTTCCGAGCTGGAATGGCCATAATCCCAGACTGGGAACGCGTCATCCCTACGTCTGCACCTCCGTTTTCCGTCTTCACCAAGCCGCTTCAGAAATCGCCACAAGACGATAGAGAATACAGAGTAATCCGCTTGGAAAATGGACTCGAGGCAATGCTGGTACACGACGCCAAGGCAGATAAAGCCGCTGCCAGCTTGGATGTCGCTGTAGGCCATCTGCACGATCCAGTACGAAAACACGCGTTCTTTCGTCTGCTTTTTCCCTAATCGATGGCAGGATGACATGCCTGGTCTCGCCCACTTTTGCGAGCATTTGTTGTTCATGGTGGGTCCAATCCCTACCCGTGTACAAGCAAGCTCTCAACACCATTTTAGGGAACCGAAGAGTTTCCCCGCGAGAACGAGTATTCGGAGGTCAGCAGCTCCCCATGCTACGTGTCAGTGTAGCTCAAACTTTCCCCAGTTCTTGGCCAAGAACAACGGGAGTTCCAACGCTTACACGTCGACATCGAACACCAACTACCATTTCAATGTAGCTACCGGCGCTCTCTCGCAAGCCCTTATGCGTTTTGCGGGATTCTTCCACTCGCCCCTCTTCGCCCCATCCTGCACGTCGCGTGAGCTCAATGCCGTCGACTCCGAGCACAAGAAGAACCACCAGGCGGATATGTGGCGCATTTTCCAGCTGAACAAGCACCTCAGCGTCGAGGGTCATCCGTGGCGCAAATTCGGGAGCGGTAACCGTGAGAGTTTGTCAGAGGCCGCCAAGCGCCTCAAGGCCAAAGGGCGCCTGGATACACAAAATGGTCTCCTCGCTCCGTCTCCCATCCCGTCGCGCCTGTCGTCTCCAGCCCCATCCATCTCCTCTGCTGATAGCAATGACGAGGCGGACGGCGGTGCTGTTGGTCGCGAGACTCGGCGCCGGCTCATGGAATGGTGGTCGAAGGAATACTGTGCCAGCAGAATGCGTCTTTGCGTCCTCGGCAACGGTCAGCGCTCGCACATCACCCGTGAATACCTCTGACGCCCGTATAGACTCCCTCGACGAACTGGCAATCCTCGCTTCCACACTCTTTTCGCCCATCCTCAATCGTGGCGCTGACCCTCTGCCCATGGTCACCTCCTCGCCAGTAGGGCCCGACGAGCGCGGGGTGTGTTGCTTTACTCTCTTATCCTTATTCGCCAACTCAAGTGTCCGTATAGACACTTGTGGCGATCCAGACGATCATGACCTTCCACTGCCTCGAGATTGCGTTCCCGCTTGAATGGCAGCCACCGTTCTGGCGCCATAAACCCGCGACGTTCCTCTCGCACTTTGTCGGCCATGAGGGTCCCGGCTCGGTTCATTCGTACCTCAAAAGCAAGGGGTGGATCACAACGCTCAGTTGCGGTCCGCAGAATCTTGCTCGCGGCCTCAGCACGTTCAAGGTCACCGTGTATCTCACCATCGACGGATTCAGTGCGTGTCAATCACTCCCTAGTTTTGTATTCTTAATGAGGTGCGGTAGAGAACCATCGTGAAGTCTCGCTTGCGGTGTTCAAATTTCTCACGCTCCTGCGGGAGTCGCAGTTCGAGGCGTTCCACCAACGCGAGCTGGTGACGCTTTCAACGACCAAGTTTCGATTCAAGGAGAAGGGCCGCCCAGACACCTACGCGACGTGGGTCGCGGAGCATCTGTCCCGGCCTGTCCCACTCGAACTTGTGCTTTCCGCACAGGCCCTGACGTGGGACTGGGATAGCGACGCGCAGCCCGGGGGCGGTGGCGAAGCTAAGGTACGCGCATACCTCGACGCCTTCCGTGCAGAGAATGCGCGCACCACCCTGATGGCGAAAGGCGCGGAGCATATCAAGCTCGCGCCCAACGCTGTTTGGAAGAAGGAGCCGTGGTATGGTACGGAGTATTATGTCGAGAAATTCGATGATGCTTTCCTCCGGCAGGTGCGTCCGCCGCGATCTGTATCGCCGCTGCTCGTGTATGACTTGTATTACAGGCGGAACGTCCCAACGACATCAAGGAGCTCTATCTGCCGGGACCGAACAAGTTTATTCCTACCAACGTGGAAGTCGACAAACGCGACGTTGCGGAGGTGAGTGATATGCTCACTGGTTGGCTCGGGGTCAGGTCTGACATTACATTTAGCCACTGAAGCGTCCACATCTCATCCGGGAGACCCCTTTGTCCATTTTGTGGCATAAGAAGGACGACAAATTCTGGGTTCCCAAAGCTCACGCTATAATTGATCTCCGGAGGTGCGACCGAGCGAGGCTACTGTAGTCCCGCCTGTCTAATATTTACCAGTCCGTTCGGCAACGCGACCCCCCGCGCAGCAATCTTGACAAGGCACGTCCATATTGTTCATTTGTGCTTTGAAGTAGCCTAATGGTCTCAAAGGTTGTATTCCGACATCGTGAACGATGCGCTTACCGAATTTGCGTACGATGCATCCCTCGGCATGCTGGAGTACAACTTCCTTCCTCATCCCAACGGCGTATATGTTGCAATGAACGGATTCAATGACAAGATGTCCGTCCTTGTGAAGCACGTTTTGGAGAAGATCAAGGGGATTGTCGTCAGTGCTGACCGGCTAGCGGTGATGAAAGAACAGGTATTTCGTTCAAATAGTTCGCCTCTCGCTCGATTCTAATTTGACGTTCTGCTAGGCTAAAAGAGATTTGGAGAATTTCTTCCTTGGACAATCATATGTTCTATCGGATTACTACGGGCGCTATATGATGGCACAGCAGCAGTGGACAGTGGCAAAACTGCTGGAGGAGCTGCCTTGTACGTTGTCCTTCTGTCCAGATATTGATCTTTATCTTGATTTCTCGAGAAGCTGTTACGGTGGAGGACCTCCAGCAACACATCAAGTTGTTGCTCTCGGAAGTGCACATGCGGATACTCGTGTGCGGCAACCTGTACAAAGACGTAAGAGCAGCGTTTTTTTTTGGCGTGAACATCCCTCACTTCTCGTCTTTAGGAGGCAGTCAAAATCGCGGAGATGGCCGAAGAGGGCCTAGGCCCGTCCAAGCGGCCTCCAAGTGAACTAATTGATCATGCGTTGATACTCCCAAGAGGTAAGCTTTCTCAATACTCAACCGGTCGATGTTCTCAAGTCTTGGCAGCGTCCAACTACACATGGACATCCACAATACCCAATCCCAACCAGGCTAATTCTGCACTCAGCTACTACGTCCATTTTGGATCGATTGTCAACCAGCGCCTCCGTGTCACCTCGTCGGTTCTCACCCAAATTCTCCAAGAACCCGCGTTCAACATACTGCGTACCAAGGAGCAGCTTGGATACATCGTCTCATGTTCCGGGTGGCTGCTCGCCCAGAGTGAGAAGGGGCTTCGGATTGTTGTACAGAGCGAGAAGACGCCGGGGTATCTCGAGGACCGCGTCGAAGCCTTTTTGGAGGGGATGAAAACCGTTATAGAGGATATGAGCGCGGAAGACTTTGCAGAGCACAAAGAGAGCTTGAAGAAGCGGTGGACAGAGGCGGAGAAGAATCTGACTGAAGAAGCATCAAGGTTCGCAGTCCACGTGACGAACGGACAGTGGGATTTCCTTCGCAGTACGTTGTCCCCACTTGACCTTAGAGGCAACGATTCTGACCGCTGTATGCAGGCGAGAAAGACGCCGAGTTCCTCGAAGACGTGACCAAGGAAGACGTCTTCAAGATGTTCCTTTCCGATGTGCACCCGGCGTCCGAGACACGAGCCAAGCTTTCTGTCCACATGCGGTCGCAGAAAACTCGTCTGCCCAGAGTCAGTTCTGCTGCTGCCCAGGCCTTTGCAGTGCTAGTGCGCGAGAAAGCCTTTGATGGTCTGACCGAAACTGCGTGGAACGACGCGCCGAGCGGCGAGGAACCCACCTCGCTGCCTGACTTTGTCGAGTATTGGAGTGGTGTCATCGGCGGCAAGGAGGGTGGCCAAGATCTCCTCAGTGTACTCCCTGAGTTGGTCGCAAAATATCCCATACCCGGAGAGGGCGAAGACGTCCCTCGCCCAGGCGTCACATATATAACGGACGTGGAGGCGTTCAAGAAAGGGTTGGTTCCGTCGGTGGATCCAGGGCCGATGGTGCAGTGGGGTGATCTGCCGGTGTCGAAGTTTTGAAGATTGCCACAACTAGAACGATTTGGATCTACTTAGGATGTATCTAATATACACAATGTAGCGCTATCTAGAACACTGGTACTCGGAGAAAGTTTGGAGGAGACTGCGTGGAGGACCCTTGCGCTCAGCCGCTTTTATATGTGACTGGCAGTCTCTTCACTGGCCTTGACAGATTGAGACCTGATCGGACTTCAGAGTCACGATGAGCGGAACTTTTGCACGTGCAACATCTCCGGTTCGAAAAAAACTTTCGTACCTCTGGCCTTCTGTTATACCTGCCTTCTGAACTCTTTTTGTGGCGCTTTGGCCGAGTGGTTAAGGCGACAGATTCGAATCAGTCGTTATCTGTTCCGGTTCTCTATTCCGCAATTCATCCGTTCCATCATGGCACTGTGGCGGAGTGGTTAACGCGACAGATTCGAATTCGTAGTCATCTGTTCCTCTTGTAGGGCGCACGTTCGAATCGTGCCAGTGTCGATTCTTTTTGTTTTCCCTTGGTGTGGGATGATTTTCACCGACGGATCACGTCGGCGAAATCACATAGTCCAAATCACGTTGTCTCTATGCCGTCCACAATTTCGCCGACGATTCCCATCGGCCAAAAACGAGGCCCATCCTTTGGACTACACCTCCTGGGCGCCTCTGACTGTCGTTCCACTCTAGGTCAGGCGAACATTTTTCACTTGAAGCCTAAGAGGACACCACCGCGCGCAGCCATACCGGCATCGTAGCTCAGTTGGGAGAGCAGCAGATTCAACTGTTATTTTTCCCTTGTAGGGTTATCTGAAGGTCCTGTGTTCGATTCACAGTGATGCCGTTCAATTTTTCATTTTTTTGGGACCTTCTTAACATTCACAACTTTCTCTCCGCCCCCATTAAATATTCAACTTTACTGCCATAAATATGGAGATCCTCGTTCGGCTCCAGGTCAGGCCATTGTTTTTCACTTTTACAACTTTGCTCTGCAGCCGTATTAAATGCAACTAGACTACAATAAATATCGCCTGATAGCAGGGTTGGTATTGTGCCGGACTATACTAAATCGTTGAACATGTTCCATCCGGAGATCCTCGTTCGACTCGAGGTCGGGCCATTCTTTTCTTTTTTTAAAAAAAACTCCAGCAACTTGCCCTTCGCGCCCGTTAAATATCCATCTCTCCTGCCATATATACGGCCCGATATCCGCCATTTCCCGAGGCCCTGCGGCCTGCGCTAGCGCCCCAGAAAAACTGCAGGATCCCGATCTACCTACCGTCACGTTACTTAGCTCGTCCGCCGACGCCGACGTCTGAGATCTCAGCCTCAGTGAGAACGAGCTCTGCTGCGCACCGCTGACAGCTGCTGAGAATGACCGCGCTCAAAATAACAGATGCCAGCAAACCACAGCCAGTAGCAGCAGAAAAATCGGAATCGATTTCTGCTGCCAGTTGCTCGGAGCTGCTGGGCTCTTCTCGATGTGCTGGGATCGTCCCCGATTCACTTCAAATATGCATTCAATTCTTGTAACAATTACACGCGCCCCGCTCGCTCCCCAGGGAGGATCTGACCAACTAGATACGGGATTCGTTGAATACTAGTCGGACGGTGCGGCGTTGTCAACTGAAATCTGTATATTAAATCTACTATCACCACTGTATATTAGCACCTTCCAAACCGTAAATTCGAGGTTTGCAGCTGTGCATCCAAGTAAAACTCGACCATACGCCACCCGTTCTTCACCCTTGCACCGTATTAGCCATATTACCCTGCGTCCACTGCTGATCCCTCTACCTAAGTCAACTGTACGCTTTCCGAAAACGACGAATATATTTGCCCCGTGCACCCTACTTTCAATACACATCGCGTCAGACCAAACACGCCCCATCTAAAATTTTCATCTCTCCCTATGGCGTGTATTCTCGTGGTCTGGCCCGGCGCCGCCTCGTCCCCGCCGACGCCCATCGAAGAGTACGTCTCCTGCATGCAACTCTCCCGCACCCCTGCCGTGGGCCAACCGACTCTCCAGAGTTCGGCGCCTGCTCCTTGCAATTGTCCACCTCCGTTCCCCCTGCACAAGCCCCCACGGCCTACACCTCGTCCGCGGGCCCCCGAGACGTGGGTATGTACCGCAGTCTCTCCCGCGCTCTCCCCCCAACCCTCCGCGCAGATACATCATCACCATGTCGATCCGAGGCCTCAAAGGTCTTCAGCCCCGCCAGTACCTCCCCGGCCATCCATCTGCCTCATACTTGCCCGAAAGCAAGTCCCTCTCTCAACCAAGCCCTGTCCGTCAATAACTTTTTCGCCGCAGGCATCCGCGACTTACGCCGCATCGCAGGCGCGCCGGGCGCCCAAACTCGGTTCGCCCTTACCACCACGGGCCCGCTTGCGAACCTTGACCCAACCCTAATTATGTGCGTTCTCCTTCCCCTTCCGCGGAGCCAGCTAACAAGTAGCAGCCGAATTACGATGAACCCCCACACCAGCTTCACCCTCTACGCGCCCCTCGACGCACTCGTCGCCGAGCTCCTGCGCACCCTCCCCGGCCTCTCCAGCCCTCGACAACTCGCCGACATTGTCCGGTACGTCTATCTCTCGACCCACTTCCCTGCACAAGCTTACCTCTGTTAGCATCCTTCGATTCTTCGCCATCCCACGCGCCATCTGAAGCCCTCTAATCCTTCTTGGAATTTCTTGAGCTATGCACCATATACCATCCACTCTCTAACCCTTGTTGTACCGTCTTCCACCCATTGCTTAAGTAGTTGTGAAATCTGATAACAAAATGCCTTGCATCGCGAATCCCAAATCGTACACATACTCACCGCCGCACCGCGAGTGGGGTCGCCCTTCGACCGTGGCCATGCCACGACGGGATTACCCGGCACCATCTCTTGCAAAAATCCTCCCGAACACGATTTCTATTGGTGTCGCCCGAAGCCGCGTCACAGCCCGACCAAACATCCTCCGCGCACCTCACGCGATCCACATGTCCAGCTCACCCTCTCAAATGTCACTCCCTGAGCGTCGCGCGCGTGTCCTCACCCTCTTTGAGCAACTCAACAAGCACCTCCCTCTCACTCTCGACGGCTCCAGCCCCAACGCAAGCGATTTTCGCACAGCCGCGACCGACGCGACCCAATCCATTCAGCTCATCATAAACCCGCCCCCAGCTGGCGGCAGCGGCGACGGTGACGGCGACGGGGACGACGGCGGCGACGATGGCGGCGACGCTGAAGGTGCTCCCGACAAGCCAGCAAAGCCCGCGGTGGGGCCGCCTCCTCGTCTCCTGCAACGCCCTCCCTCACTCCTTTCCAGACCAACGCGACGGCGCTCCGCCTCAAACGCGCGGAGAAGCGTTTCGGCAACATCATGGCGGTCGCCGGCCATCCCGCCATCGATGTCGACGAGTTCGTCCGCCACATCACCGATCCCATCCATGGCGACCGCCGTGAACTCGAGGACGCCGCCCTCAAACGCTTAGTCCGAGGCCATGACGGTTCAGCCGGCAGTAACGCCTGGGTTGGCGCCCATCTCGTCCGCACCTGCCTGCCCACTAACCGCCGCCTCCAGATTAAAGGCCTGGGCCGACTCTTCAAACAACAGGCACAGGCCTCGCTCACAGACGAAATTGCGGCACATCACCAGCGTAACCGCCTCCTTCTCGCGGCCCGGCTCACTGCAAACCAACGTGTATGCCCTCTCCACTCCATCTCCATCCTCGAACTGAATCGCCGCCTCCCAGGCTCTACAGCAGGGGTTCGAGGTCTCCCATGCGGCCCGCAGCACCCAGCACATCCTCGAGCACATATGCGTCGCCTCCTTTGGCATCGACTGGCTCACCATGACCGGCGAGAACAGCAACCGCGACAAGGCGGCCTTTTACACTGCTGCTTATCAGGATCTGCCCGTCCACCGCGCCTTCTTCCAGGCGCTGACCCCAGCTGAGCGCGACCAGCAGATGGTAAACGAGCACCAAGATAGCTACCGCCTCTGGCGCAACAAACTCGAGCCCGAGATAACGGCGCGCAATCGCTTCGTCGCGTTGTACAAGGCGGTATGTCACGAATGTTCCCCCGCGGCGACTCTGAACACCTTGCAGTTCGGCCCAGTTGTCTTTATCGATCCCTTCTGGCACGTAAAGGGCTTGACGAACAACGCGCGGACCAAGGAGTTCCCACTCCTGCTCACGCTCCTCCTCAATAACCTCCCTCATGAGCCCGACCACGACGACCCAGACGCGACGACGGCCCAGGTTCGCTACCGCCCATCTCGCAAGGCGGTCGAGGGCACTTTGCGCGCCATCGACCCCGCACTCTGGCATTATGCCCGCGACTTCTTTGCGGACAGCCCTGACAACATCGTGCAGTAAATCGTCCACCATTCAGCTCATCAATTCTTCTTGTTGCCACGCAAGGGCTCGCACATTGTTCATTCGTTTCGGCCTACACTACTGTCCCACGCTGGCCCCATAAATCGACAGGCAGGCGCGTGAGCAAAAGTGAGCGTAGTTATCATTGGGGAGGCGGAAACAGAACGGTGCCATAGGAAAGCGGAGGACTGGATTCTCCCTTCACTGATTACTTTTCCGATGTATACCGTTCCATACACAGCTTACGAGTTGGTAGCTTATCCTGTGTGCAGTACATGAAGTATGGCGTTTCACATCGACACTTTATATTCATATCGTATGGTGGTGAATGGCGATGAGCGTCACGGAGCTCAGCACCAGTACTCTCGGAACACCTTATTCGACAGTGGCTCGAAAGCATCATAGGCTATATTAACGCATAGGTTCAATTCCTGCCAGGGTCCGGGTGTTTTGCTCTTTTTCTCGCGCGTAGGGGTGTACGGGGGTAGAATCCTCCGATTGACCAAGACTGGCGCTGGATTGGCAGCGATCCGCTATATATTCCACTATCCTGCCTCCTATACATCACATTCCCATACCTCAGCCTCGCTCTTTTTTTGTGACCATCATTTCTTTGATACGTATCTTCTTGGACACATACTATTATCGGCCCCCCTCTGACAACGTTTTTTGATGGCAGGCCGGGTTCTTGCTCTGTGCCACCATTAGCTTAGATATTTCACAGAACCACTCTCCAACATGTATCCAATGGTCTGTCAAAGTTTCATATTTTTTGGAGAACTCTTGCGAGAGTTAGAGAGATGCCGGCGGACACTGTCACGTTTGACCCCCGTACTGACAAAAATGCTACCGATTTTTTTCCGCTTCCATTCCTCAGCTTATAGCAAGTCTAAATCGAGGGATACATTTGGAACACATATATTATGCCTCGAACATTATCTTTGAGGGAAACGGACACCTGGGTAGAAAGATATAGCAGAAGTGGTAGTAGGTGATATCATATTTTCTTATCGTTGGACCCCCTTGGCAACAATTGAACCAGACTGCCCCCGGATGGAAAATTCTGGAACGCCCACATGGACGACGAAAGAAAAGACGCCATTGATAAACTCTTTGGGAGAGTACTGCGGGTCGATTTCACGAAACACCCGCTGTCGGCAAATGCGAAGGGAGTCGCAATAGTCCTAAATAAAAATATGGTGAAAACAGGAACGATAAGAACCAGGGAAATTGTCCCAGGAAGAGCAATGATAACGGAAATGGAAAACGTAGATGGATCACCGCTATCAATTCTGGGTGTCTACGCTCCGAATGCACCGGGAGAGAACGCGGCGTTCTGGGCCGCGATTAAGGCGTACTTTGAAAGCCATCCGAACGTCCGCAAGCCAGACATGGTAGGAGGTGACTTCAACATGGTCGAAGACGCGATAGACAGATTGCCACCTAGAGCTGAGAACAACGGACCCGTAGATGGCCTAGATGAACTAAAGATGTACCTAGGACTAGTAGGCATGATGGAGAGACACCTTCCCCACGACCCGTGCATATACATACCACCAGTCAGAAGCACAGGGCGGCGCCCAGTCCCGCATTGACAGAATATTAGTTAAAAGAGGAATATTTGAACAGACATTTGAGTGGGACATACAAACCGTCGGCATTGAGACCGACCACCGCATGGTCTCGACATGTCTGACAACGGAAGATGCACCCACAATCGGACACGGACGCTGGGTTCTACCTGCACACCTGATCCGGGACAAGACACTGACCAAGTATATCCACGAACGAGGAATGGAGCTACAGGAAGAAATCGAGAAGATGGAAAAAGCCGGCACTCGAAGCCCTGAGTATAACGCACAAACGATGTGGATGAAATTCAAGAAAGACATAGGAGCCAAAGCACGTGAACGCGCCAAGATAATAATCCCAAGAATTACACAAGAGATTGCCGAGCAGGAGACAAAAATCGACTTAATAAACTCCGACGACGACATTACTATGGAGGAAAAGAAATTGTCAAGTGTCGTACTAATGGAAAAACTAGACGCCCTTGAGAGGAAGAGACATAAGGATTCGCGTGCGACCGCGCAGATCCGTAACAGGCTAGAAGGGGAAGTCATCGGTCCATACTGGACTAAGAGTAACAAGCCCAGTAAACCCCGAGATCTGATCCAAAGGCTGAGAAGAGACAACGGGCAAGGAGGCCCCGTGGAATACGAAAAAGACTCGAAGAAAATGGCAACGATGGCCAAGAACTACCACAAGAGACTTCAGTCCGAAAGAGCTGAGACCCCACCCGAGGTCAGAGAAGAATTGATAAAGCAGGTTCTGGGACGCACCTCAAGAAAGGCAACACCCGAACAAGTAAACTCGCTGAGTGCAAAACTCACAATACGAAGTAGGCGCATCGGCGGCTGCGCATCCGTACTAGTACTACAACTACCAACTGTTAACCAACCAGCACGAATTGAGCATACGAATATGAGTCTAACTTCACCGAAATTGCGAGACCTGGCGTGCCAGGACAATCGCCAACGCCAAGTCGCAATCTAACCCAGCCGCTGACCGAGCTTGCGCTCTGTAATTTCCTGATGAACAATTTGGGTTGTCTCAAACTGATGATCTGGTGGAATCATCCTGCACGCCAAGAAGATAGCCTTCGTGATCAAGCACAACTTGATCGCAGCGACGTCCCTCGCTGACCGCGTCGTCCTCGTCGCAGGGCAGCCTGCATTCGGGGTGACCATGAATCTGTGCGTACCGCCCGTCTGTCGGCAGTTTCACGCCCATGTTCTGCTGATATTCACTTACCTTGCAGCCTGCTAACGCTCCCCGCGCTTGGATCAGCTCCTCATCGTGCTCCCGTGCGCACCCTCCCTATGGATTCTTCTCTGCCGTGCGGATACGTTGCGCAGAACGCCATGTGCGGACGTGCACGGGGGACGTGCTGGGGTCGATCGTCAAGTCGATGTCGCTCTGGCACGCGCTCAAGGCAATCCAGCCCATCGGCCCGAGGGCGTGCAGGGCCATGTACAAAAAGCTGCAGCAGGAGAGGCTCAATCCGCATCCAGGCCTTCCAAGTTTGGGTGTAGTGTAGGATTGTGCCATGGCGTTGAGACGTGTTCTAACGTCGTAACGCCCTCCGGATGTCGAGCCACGGTGTCAGGACGCGTAGTAAGCAAAGGCATCACACGTGTCGTACGGGCGACGCGTCGTAGGGGCGACGCGACGCGTAGGAGGAATGCGGCGCGTGGGGATGAAAAGGGGGCAGGCCTCCTGGAAGCATACCAGGTCTTTGAGCTGGGGGACTCCCCCCAGGCGGCCATCCACAACGGAGACGACTCGACAGACCTGGATTACGCGTCCAGTGAAGGAAAGAGACTCTGTGGAGTCTTATTTATACACAAATGCACGTGAGCGTTTACATCACCAACCAAACAAACAAACAGCCACTTGCAGCCGACTGCCTCATGTCACAAATATCTGCTGATGACATGCCGGACGAAATCATGTCAGAAATAATTGTCCTTGCAGTCCGTCCATCCAACGGCCTGCAAGACTTCTTCTCCTCTTCAAGGCGTCCATCCTTCCGCGTCAAGGAGCTCGCAGTCCTCTCCGTGTCCAAAAGATGGACGAGGATTGCTAGCCCCTTCATCTACGAGATGATTACGCTGAGATCTCGAGCGCAGGCTACAGCATTGGCCTCAGCAGTTGCAGGGAACGCGCAGCTGGGATTGCTCATCAAAAAGCTTATGGTCTGTGGAGGGTTCGGTAGCGCGATGAAGACTATTCTTGCCTTGGCGCCGAACCTCAGGACGATCAGGGTCACCCTCGAGTTGCATTCCCGCGACAGTGTCACTGGACTTCTAGGCGGCCTGCCTCTCCTCTCACCCACTGAACTCGTCCTGCACCCCAATGAGATTACGCAAGGACCGCTAGGCACAGATACGGTGCTTAACGGTGGGCAACGCACTCTGCTGGCTGGCATTGTTGCCTGTATATCGTCCAGATGGACCACGCTGGTAGGTTTTTGTCTTTACGAGGATATACCAGTTGGGTCTGAGCTCAAGGCAGACCGTATTTCATTGTCCTCGCACCATTCGCAACCCCCGCGATTCCGATGATACCAACCTGGAGTCCGTGGGAGCTGCCTTGGCGACAGCACCGGCTCTCGAGAGAGTGCACATTGGCTCTTACACAACGGTGCCTGAGTTTGTGCAGGCGCTGGCAATCAATCCCAGTCTCCGCCAAATCGCAGTATCCGAGACGAAAACCAGGACCAGTCGAAAGTTCCGGAGGCAGGTGAAAAAGGATGGAAGGTTGAGCTCGCTGGTCACTTACCTCACATAAAATCCCAAATGTGCCGGGTCATTCCAGAGGAAATTTGTCATCTTCTGCAGTGCTGTATCAAAACTTTCGAGTTCATTGTACACCATCTGATAGATTGCGTCTAATTGATTGTCAAGCTCATTCCTCATTCCTGCAAAGAGCCTTCGTTTAGCGCCAGTAACAGCCGTAGATCGCGCAGACGGTCTATCGGCTAGGCCAGGCTTAACTTGGCTGCTGATGCGTCGCCCGCTTCATGCGTATGTGTCATAGGCCGTTCCTCACTGTGCCGGCGCCCAAAAATCTCCAAACGTTGATCCTTGACATCTTTCATGGCCAAGACAATCTCGTCCAGGTCTGTCCAACGTTTTTCTTACTTGCTACGACAGGTCGAGCCACTATGCGTTCCAATACCTCTTCCGCGGTTCCCGCTTCGCCCGGATTGCCTCGTATTTTTGGGCCTTGGCGACATTCTTCGACGTGGCAGATACATGAGTCCCGGTGGAAACCCGCCCTCCCCATTTCTGGTTGCTTCGCTTGGCCGCCCGGGCCGCCCGGGGAGTCTGCGTAGCTCCCCGGTGGCGAGCGCCTCCTCGCAAGCGAGCCCCTGGAAGTAGGGTAGTCGCTGGGAGCATGGTCCCGTGTATCCGCGCAGAATCGAAGGTCCTAGAGTGAAGGTATCAGGAAAGTACCAGCAGAAACCGGATACGACGGACCACAAGGTGTTCGGATACGTTTGCAGATAATACCCGTATGACGGCTGGCAGAACGCATACTCCCAGTCGAGAGCCACCAATTCCAGAGTCATGCACACCCCACGGCAGACATCCTCGTCTGCGTGCTGCGGGACACAGTAACCTGTACACTTGTATGTATTAATCCCACTCTTGCCCATTCGGTCCGCAGCCTTAGTTTCGTTTACCAGATCACTGTAGGTTCGCGGGTGAAAGGCGCGGATGGTCTCCAGCATCACAGTAGCATCCTGTACAGCTGTCAAGGGAATTTCCGGGGCAGCCCGGCGCGGACGCACCTCAACCTCATTGAATATAATGTCAATTCCGTCTAGAGTTTTCGCGTTGAAACCTGCGAGTGGGGCATATCCAGACGCCGCCGTTCCTCCCATATTTCCACTGCTCCCTTGCGGAATCATCTTCCCGTCAGAGAACCAGTCAAACCCACCGCCTCTTCTGACAGGCTTGCACTTGATCGCTGCGTTGTGGTGCTCTTTTAGCCGCGCCAGGACAACGGGTGAGAAGGCTCCATAGATCACCACGTCGATCTGGTGGCCATCATTAGCACCTGTAGAAAGATTTCGTTGGATACTTACCAATTCATCGTCCACATCCTTTATATACAAGATTTGCTTCCCACAACGTTCGATAATACTCTCGTGCCTCTTGCCCAGCTTGATGCCTTCGAACTTGAGCTTGCGCGCCCGGATGTCTTCCGGGGTCCACAGGCGCGGGGGTGCTTTGTTCTTGGACCTGTTTTTAGGGGGCTGGAGACGGAGCTAGTCATGATAGATGGCTACTCTATTATTTCAGACACTTACAGCCTTTGGCTCCATTCGTGCCCCCTCAGGCGCGCACGTTATACCGCAGCCACGCAAGAATTCGACATCTTGATCCTCGACCGTGATGCTTCTGCGACAATGATCCTCCACCGGGAGTTCCCAGCACTTGATACACGCTGTGTCCGGGAACTTCTTGGTCGGATTCGGCCCAAATACGGCCTCCAAGTTGTACTGCTCCCATTGCTGCTCTCGTTGCTTGCGGTCTTTCGAGTTCTCCTTGTCGCCTTGCCGCTATAACACAAGTTCAAGCTCCACAAGTACGAACACATTGTAAAATCACCATCGGCTTTCCTTCAAACGCCCACTTGTTTGCTAGTGTGCTTGTTTCGCGCAGCTCGATCGTCCTGGTGAGAATCTTCCGCCAAACCGGATTCAAGACACGATCAAATTTTTTCTTCTTGCGATACACCCAGGTCACGGTGTCCATGAGAGAAGCGTAGAGGCTGTGGGCATCAACTCCGGTGAGCTATGGAGTTTGTGAGCAGGCAGCAGACAGGCAATTGAAGGTGTTTACATCCACGCCTCGGGCTTCGAGTGATATCCCGTACCACGAGTGCCAGGCTTGAGTAAAAGTAGCCTCACACGCGAGTAATTGGACCGACTGCGGCAATTTGAAATGCGGGATCAGGTTGTCGTTTTGCGGTTTCAGCATAAATTCCCAGAGAGCGAGGCCCGGGTCCTCCGGGTCCAACGGCTGTGATCCGCCACGCTGGGGTGTTCTCAGGTAATGATATTGTGGACGGTACAGTCACTTACCGGTCGCGGTTCAAACTTGATCGGTGTTTTGGCCCAAGACGCTGCCTCGGCAATCCAGGAATCGAGTGTCTCACACAGGCTGTCTTGTGCCCTGATCCTCAAGAATAAATCATCCGCGTGCACGTTTGCGCCGTCTAGAAGTGTCAATACATCTGAGATGCGACAGATCGTCTTGCCGAGCCCCGAGGTCTGGGGCTGGTTGGTGAGTGCCGCCTTGCTTGATTTACAGGACTTACTTTCAATACGGAAACCCATTCATCGCACTCTGAACGTGTCTTCACTGTCCGCATCTGCCTGATGACCCGGACAGACTGGGTGTATGCTTCCTCAGGAGTCATCAACTGGAGGGGTCAGCTAGGGCGCCAACAAGACGAAACAAGTAAAGACCCACACTGCTGCCGAAGAAAGACTTGTCCAGCTTTTCATTCCAGAATTGACAAAGCGGGAGCCACCACGCCTTGTTCTCCCAGAACGTAGTCCTCCAGAGAGCCGCTTGGTATTTATCCGGAACCGTTTGACAAAAAGCGTCAAAGGCAGCTTGATCATGGGTGCTTGTGAGGTGAAACAAGAGTTTTTCCGCCCGAGTGGACTCGGAATTACAGTCCATTTGGTCAGCTCCCTCGTCATCATCGCTTTCGTCTGTGTCCATTTCATCTTGGTCCATTTCATCGTCCGTCGAGTCAGACGATTCACTCGAGTACCCGAGGTACTCCTCATCGCTGGCTGAATCTTCGTCCGTCTCCCAGGCCAACTGCTCCAGTTCTACCACAACACTGACCTGGGCCTTGAACTCTCGCCGCGGGGACTGCAGCCACATGAGGTCAAAGCCGGCCTGTCATTCTGGGGACCACGTACTTTTTCTCCGAGTTTCTTCACTTGGAATCGGAAGAGAAGTTGGCAGGCATCGTCATGGCGCTCCAGTAATACAAGTTTGTTCACTTCGACGAACAGGGGCGCGCATTCGGCAAGAGATAAATTGTCTGCAGGGAGACCAGTGGACCACACGGTCCAAGCGACAACCTCGTCCGTCTGTCACGCAAATAAATCCACGGGTAAGGTGTCGCCGCAGAAAGGCTCACTACTCCGCGTTCCCCGCTCAACAGCTTCTTCTCCCAGATGGATGTTGACCTGCGCGACTCACGGGTCTCGAGTTCAAGAGGTAAGCTGTTAGCCAGCGCCAGGAGGTGAGGGTAATCAGCCAGGTCGGGGTCCAGCCGAGGAGAGCCTATGTAAACCTCAGACATGTCGTTCTTGCGGTCGTCGTTATGGCTGTGGTTGCGATGAGAATGGGTCAGGCCTAACATGACATTGTTATCTCATGTATTTGCGCCCAGGTGGCGGCAACGTGTGGGCCTCATGCCGGTGTAGTCTCACGTTATCTTCCCACATCTTGCTATCTAATGTTGCGCATTTTGCCCTCATGGGCGGTGGTTCCTCCTTCTAAGCACGAGGGCGCTGATACAACTGACTCCACTGGTATCAATGAACACAGGATCGATGCAGAGGGGAGTGTATGCGGTGAACCATACGCAGTGCAAATAAGCTCTACTATCGATTACCCACATGTGCAACACCAAATCGATGGTGCCGCCACAATCCCAAATCTCGCTGAATCGTCCTCGAGATCCGCAGATGACATCTTTCTCATGTCTAGCTGTCAACTCCCGAAGGGCTTGACGTCTGAACAACATTCGAGACCCGCGCGAAGACACATCAAAAATACCTACATGTACAAAAACACAATCCATCTTCTGGTGGGCTCAATCGTTCACCGGATCCCCCAAACCCATCATGATGTCCTTCCTCCGCAACAGACGCATTATTCCACATTTTGTTTCGAGCGAATCGCAGTAGATGGAGGGATTTTTGCACATGTGGGTTATCGATAGAACTTCTCGCCGACCCCTCGTTTGAAGACTTTATCGCTTCCCTGCGCAAGCTTCATCATCGCCTCGTGCCAAGGCGGCGCGGATTCCCAGGAATAGAACAAGATCATCGTGGTTGATTAAGGGAGGATCGGAGGTCGACAAAAGACAGACTTCAGACCTGAGCCATCAATACCTGCCATTTCAGAGCCAAGACGTTTGTACCATCATGCAAAAAGAACTTGATGTGATGAACCGACAAGTACACAATCTAATCTAATCTAACCTATCGGGAATTGCCGCCCAATTTCGCACGCCTCTGCTTTCATTTGCAAGATATATTCATTCAATTTCGTTTATACTACTGTGCCAGTGCTGGACCGACAAATCGCCTCCTTGGAGTAGCAGCCAACGCCCATCAACGGACCCTTTTTCTCGATCTCGTGCGTCTCCGCCTCCTCGTCCTCCCAGAATTGCACGACGGCTGTCTCGCCGTCCCCCTCGCGGACCTCCCCGCGGTGCCCGAGCCATTGACTTGCACCGTTCATGTCGGGGCCAATAATAACGACATGAGCGCCCGGAACTGAGAGAATGGGCAGGATGGCGAGGTTCGAGCCGGGCCGCTCTGTGGTCGTCATCGGCTGGAGAAAGCGAGTCTGAAAATCGAGCATTCGGTGATGGACGCCCAGGATCACTCGAATTGCCGGATTTTTCTTCCGCGGGATACCCTTGCCTAGATGGAGGAACCCTATGTTGCCTTCGTACATGCCGCCGCGGTAGGGCGGCGCGACGGATTGTGTGCCCTGGACATAGACGTCCATGCGCCTCTGACTTGCGGCGACCCGTTCGTTGCTCAACCAGTGACCTAGGGGAGTGGTTAGTACTCCACGACAGACAAAGATGGAGGAATACCTTTCTCTCCCGTCCGCTGCGCCATCGCCGGTATCGCACCAGTGGCCGCGGGCACCCCCACGCGTTCACCGAACGCGACGATCGCGCTGGCAGCTGCGGTCCTGCTGTCCCAATTTGCCTGCGGTTTCACCCCGCCCACCACTCCCGCCTTTAGCCACTGGTGCGCGGCCGCGCTGACGGCCGAGTCGAGTTCTGCAAGCTGCGGATCCCAGGGCGCCGCCGTGGCGGTGGGGGGTGCGCGGCTCCCGGATGCCACCGCCTCTCGCACGGCACGCTGATCTAGCTGGCGGGCGGCCCGCCCTTCCTTCCATCTTTCCTCGGCGCGACGTCGCGCCTTGCGGGCCGCGGCGCGCTCAGCGACCAACACGCGCGCCCGCGGGGGAATATGGGCCGCGTGCTCAACTGCCTTGCCTGTACTGTGATTCAAAAAGTGTCAGGCCTTATCCCCACATCATGCGGCCATGTACGCACAATCGCTCGACCACAAAGTCGGCCGGCACACTCAATGCCGTGTCGATGGCGCGGCCTGCCGTCACGATGTGCAGCGTCCACCCATCCGCCGCGTCCCAGCGCGACCCCCGTACCGTGCCGACATTGCCTTTCAGCGCCCCTTGCTGTACCTCAACTTCCATTCCGCGGTATGGGTCCCTTACCTCGGCCTTTGCATGTTGTTTGAGGAGACGGGCCACGTGGGTGTCGTCGTTGGCATCGCTCCTGCCGTCTGGCCCAAACTCCGCCTCCGTGGCGACATCGGGCGTCGCATTCTGGAGAAAAACTTCCCAGCATGGGCGCAAGTAGGCCAGCTTCACCTGGAACTAGGCCGCCCCTCAAGCCGCGACACTTGTGAATCACTGAGGAGCTCACCATCTCGAATCCGGCTACCGCGTCGTCGACATCCCTGGAGGGAGTACGCAACGCCGGCGGCGGACGAAATACCTCCCCCCAACCCTTATCCCAGTGTATGTCGACGAGATGTCCCTTGTCCCCAACCCTCCATCCATGCTTGACTTCGACCAGGTCCCCCACCACGAAGTTGTATTCGAGAATCGCAGCATTGATGCACAGCCTGTCGCCGCTCAGGGAGACACCGTTTAGCGAGACATTGTCAGCCTCAATCTCGACATGCGCGCCGTCCACCGCCTCCACCCGGCCGACCAGGCCGGTGTACTCGCCGTTGCATACCCTGACGCTGTCGCCGGCCGCGAGATCGAGGGGAGCCCGTTGCACCGCGAATATTTCTTTAAGGCAGATGCAGTGCAGGTACAGTTCGCTGTAGTCGGGATCCGCCGGTCGATTGAAAAGCGCGAGGGCGTCCCACAGGCGGCGGCGCGCCGCGGACGCCTCGCGCGCGAAGTTCAACAGATAGATCCAAAGCATGTGGAATCCGGGTTGGTCTGCGCCGTCTTGAAGCCACCGTACGCCCGGATGCAAGTCGTCGAGGCCCGCCCGGGGCGCCGTACTCGCCAGCGGCGGCAAGCGTCCCTCCCGTACGGCGTACTTGTCCGCTATCTCGCGCCGGATTGTCTCGGGGTCCCGTCCGCCGCCGCCGGGCCAGCCGCGCCACTCGTTCCCCAATAATAGTTTCATCCATAAGGCGAGATCGTGGACGGCCTGCTCCGACTCTATATCCTGTCGCGCGACGCCGTCCTCGAGCATGAATTCCGCATCGATTTTGTGGCATCGGGCGAGCCACTGCTGTTCACCGAGGATTTTCCATTGTTCAGCTGGCGGGACCTGCTCATTTTCCAACGCTTCCATGTCCGCTACGTTGATCCCGCGCGCCCCGAGCGCTTTGTCGACAGCGCGCATGGCGGTGGCCCGAGCCTCCCGTGCGCCGATTATGTTAGTCCGAATCTCCACCTCCTCTCTCCGCTGCTGTCGGTGACGGCGCGCCCTCGCCTCGAGTTCTGCCTCGGCTGCAGCCCTGACTTCTACAGTGCGGAAGCGGTCGGCGACGAGTCGGATCTGGTCCGCCATTCGTTCTTCTGGCCTCGTGCCGGGGGCAGCCTCCGCACTCCCAGCGGGCGCTCTGGGCAGCATCCGGCACATTCTGTCAACATGCGCCGCGATCTCCTCAAGCAGTCGACTGTACCCCTGCCGCGCCTCTCCCAGCTCCGCATACAACGGGCTCAGCTGGAAGAGGCGGACCTCATCTTCTGTGGCCTCGACAGCTTCTTCGCAGAGTTGGGTGACAGCAACGGACCTCATCAGGAGTAGGCCCCCTACGAATTCGGTTTGGTTGTGGCGGGCGCTCGGCGTCGGGCGCTGCTCGTCCGTGTCGCTTTCCTGTTTATGCAGGCGCCGTGGCGGCCGCGCCGGTGCGCCATATCCCGATCGCTTCCGCGGCCTCGTAATCTCGCCGTGCCTGGGTACGATGAGCAGGTGCACCGTGTCGGGGGACGCCGCGTCTTGGACCCATGCCAAGTCCCCGCAATATATTCCACGTCCCGTGAAACGGACCCAACTATATTTCAACTTGTCTGCCGGCAAGTCCCCGCCGAGGAGGTGAGCGACCGCGTCTTCGGGAGCGACTGCGATGGCGCGGGGCCGAGGCTTGACGAATGCGACCGATTCGTAGAGCTCCTCCAGGGCCTCTTTGTCTGCCGCGATGTACACGAAGCCACGGACCGCGGGGATATCCCACGCGCAGTCAACGTTCGCCAGCGCTTCGCCTCCGGCTACGAGCGTCTCGACTGTGTCCGCTACGTCCGCTTCACGCCCTTTCTGTCGACTCGTCAGCGTCGTTGCGGGGGGCGGGGTTCAACTTACGACTACGGCGACCTTCCACAGCGGGCGCGGGTGGCCGGCGCCGTCCGCCTCGCCTGCCCGCGTTAGATAGCGCTTGGCCCGTTCCTCTGCGTCGCGCCTATCATCGGCGGCCTCATCGGCGGGGGGCCCTAGGAAGAGAGCTCCTGGATTGCTCCCTTGTTTCGCGCGTATGGCCAGAAACTCTGCTCATGTATTGGATCAAAATAATTTTCGTCTCCTCGCTCTACTACATACCGTCAGGCTGTACAAAATCATCCTCCCAATCGTCGTCGTCGTCGTCCTCCTCACTCCCGTCCACGGCAGCCAGATCAAAGAAGATCCCCGCATCGTTCAATCGGCGCCTCTTTCGCGCAGTCATCGTGGTCGGGAGCAAGATGTGAAACCTCTCGCACGCCGCTGATCGCGGGCAATAGACTGGGGCCGGGGATTCAGCAGTGCGGCCGGCGGCGGAGACTCTCTTTGGAAACACGAGGACCGCCCCTGATGTGACGAAGATCTGATCCCGGGCAATAGACTGGGACCGGGGATTCAGCAGTGCGGCCGGCGGCGGAGACTCTCTTTGGAAACACGAGGACCGCCCCTGATGTCAAATTTTCACACTTGATGACTGACCACCATGACCTTTGGCGGTCGCTGCGGAGCAAGCCCTCTGCGCACGGCGCATCGCTCGCCACGTACGAATACATTGACCAGAACATATACATATCTTGGGACGAGGATAGCGACTGCCATGAGTTCCCGCCGTGTGGATGCCCCGCCACCAGTGAGTCGCGAGCATCTGAGACACTCGCATTCTCATGTTCCCAGCCATCATGTGCGGCTCGTCTTCGAGGTGCGTCAATCGCGCCACGCAGGTGGAGTGTACGCCCCGGACATGTGCGCCGCGATGTGGGAATCAGCGGTGAGATCTGCGCATCGGGAGGGGGAAGCGCTGACGATGGGCTAGTCTTCAGCGCAGGCTGTATGCGGACGTGGATGTTGTGTTCACCGGGGATATGGGCTTTGGGCTACGCGCTCGACACGCCGTGGAACGGTAGGAGCCAGTTTCGCTCGGTGGCCCATGTTGACCTCCGAATAGGGACGACCTCATCCTCGAGTATGTCGGGGAGGTCATCGATCTCACTATCCTCAACGAGCGCGCGCGCCTCGATGCCGCTCAGGCACGTCCCCATTTTTATAGAATACAACTCGACGAACGCCACGCAAGTTGCCCGCCACTGTTACTTCGTTCTTTCACTTACGCGATTCGCAGTACATCGATCCGAGCCGCAAAGGAGGCCTTGCGCGCTTCGCCAACCATAGCTGCGACCCGAACGCCTGCGTCACCAAATGGACAGTAGGCACACGGCCTCGACTGGCGTTGTTCGCGAAGCAACGTATTCGACAGGATGAGGAAATCACGATAGACTACAACTTTGACGGATCCAGGTGAGACCAATGTGTCCGCTCCGCCGCCCCACTCACCAGACCACAGCCTGCCGCCCCGCCAATGTCTTTGTCGGTCCCCTGGATGCAAGGGAACCTTCGGTCGGTCGCGCAGCACGGATCGGACGCTTGGTGCGCATTCCCGCGCGGCACAGAATCGTCGCTGAAGTTCTTCTAGGCTCGCTACTTGAGCCCGCGCGCGAGATCGCAAGCGTCGCGCGGAACCTCTTCAAGCGCGGGCGAGAGAACGTTTCCCACCCGGTGGCGGTCTCTGAACTCCGCGGCACGCTGAGCGAGCTCCGCAGCAACCCGGCGCGGGAGACCCTCATCGAGCTGCTGCCGCGGTTGGGTGTATGTGCCGTCTCCCTCGCGCCCGCGACCGACTGACGCGATTCATTCCATAGGCTACGACCGACCTGGATGTGCTGCGGTGCCTCTGGCGCGAAGGCGGGCTCGGCGTCTTCAAGTCGCTTCTCGAGGAGTATGGTACGGATCTTGAAGTTGTCTCGCTTGTCAGCGTTCAGCTTGGTCTGGGACAGGCGCTAATGTTGGGCATGTAGGTATTGCCCTTGGTCAAAGCCCGGCGTTTCGGTTCACCGTTGAGTGGCGAGGAGTCCGGTTTCGTGGCCGTCGTGAGATCTATATCCCACGAGACGCTGAGCCCCCTCGTCCAAAAGGTGCGTCAGCCTCCGGCGCTTGACCAATGTGCCGACACTTTTACAGATCCTGGAGCACGCTTCAAATCCGGTGCCGCTCGTCGGCGCCGACGCGGCTGCGCGGGTCCCGCGGATCCCGAGATATGCCCCGGGTGTTGAGAGACCCCAGACGGTACTCACAGACCCAGAGGACCGCCCCACGCCGTTGTCCAGGCCGGGGGAGGGTGCCAGCTTGTTCCGGGAGTCAGGGCTGATCCTTGTGGCCACGAGCCGGCAGCCCAAGCCGCCAGCGAGGGAACGCCGGCGCTATATCCCGCCCGGCCCCTCCAAATCTGACGTGTCGCGTGTCATTACAGGCGTGCTGCAGATGCAGCGCGTCGAGAAGATCGTGAAAAGGGAGCTCTCCCGATGGACCCCGTACTTTGGCGCGCGGACCCTCGAGAAACATCGCAAAGCGGTCAGATATACACTGACTTCATTCGACGGCAACTAATCCCTTACAGATTACGCAAGTCATCCCGCAGAGAGAGCCAAGCTACTCGACGGACCACAGAAGCGACCTTCCGCCGGAGGGTGTGCGCCGGATAAGGCAGTACGTGGCGAAGTGTATGGAGGAGATCATGTATCAGCGCGGCTGGCATAGGAAGGGTGCGCCTCGGGCGCGCAGTTCCCAGTGGCGGCGGAACAGATTGCAGCCCGGTGGACTAGCGACGAAAGAGGCGACGACGATCGCCGACGAGCATTAAATCAATCGGGAGGGCGCGCCCGGAAATTGTACAGCTTTGAATTGAATTTATTTGAATTGATTTCATGGGTCACCTTGGCTGAATACAAGAGTTATGGTATACTAATTGAGATCAAGATTGGTGATGTGACGCTTCCCAGTCACACTTCGCCTATTTTCCTCTACCGAAATGTCTTTATATCTCGCCCAGCCCGAGGTGTTGTTCTCTATGCCGCGGGAGATTTTAATGCGACACTTCAGTAACCTCACCCTGGTCCACGCTGCACTTGTTGAAGGCCGAGTCGCTGGGGTACGCATTCCAGGGGCATCCGGTATAATATTCTTTTTCTATGTGGTACTGGCGCTCTTGACGCGACGCAGACCAAGTATCGCTCAGTAATCACCTCGCCAACGCTACCGCCGCCATTAACGCCGCGGACGACGCGAAATTGGTCCAAGACGTGGACGCCGAGCAGAGCGCGTTGGAGACATGGATCGTCGAAATCCAGGCCGCAAATCATGTTCTCTGCGGCGGCTGCCCGCCCCTGCTCGCGAACATTCGTACGGGCGGCATCAGCTCCACCATCGCGACGCCCGACCCCTCCACCTTGGGCGGCGTGGGTTGGTGGAAAGACCACCTCGAGCTCATTCATCATCGCTACGAAAGCGCCGCTAACACGCTGCTCAGTGCAGGTGCGTTTTGGTGCCCATCCTGTCCATTCGCTACTTATAAAACATACAGGGCGTATCACATCCAATTCCCTCCGCAACTTTGCCATGCAAATCGCGTGCCAGTACCGGGAGCGATACCTAGTCGGCGCCCAGCTCATCGGAGCAACCGCCGTCTACCAAACCCTCGCCCACGTTGTCGACCCGCACACTTTGCTGCCTAACCACTCACCCCGTACGCGCATGGTCCTGCGGGCCCTTGAAATCATGCTCCATATCATCCGTATCGAGGTCATTGAAGTTTTTGCAACGCACGCCTGCGCGGTCGAGCACTGGCTGTTTCTAGTGGGAGAGTGGGGCCGTGCGATGGCGGGGAGCGGGTGCGTATGTGAAGTCGTCGGAACGGATGTACCTTTTGTGCTCGAGGGCAAGCGCCGCGGCGAGTGAGTGGTGGACTGGGGGGGGGGGTAAGCTTCTCTTAATGTTCTGACTGTTTGCCTAAAGACGAGCAGTATAAGATATAAAAGGCGGATGTTAATGTTCAAATACTATTTTAGCCCCCCATGTGTCCACGACAATAACTTTCGGTCCTCGCGCGAGCTTCGGCACCTGGACTTGGCCATATCTATGTATTCTACATACCCTGAAATATTTCCAGAATTATTGGACTTGAGTGGTGGAAGATACGAACACACCGACGATGTGAATGCCTTTTGGCAGTCGTTCTGGTGCGTGGGAAAAGCACATCATTCTTTTCTATGATCTAGTGCTCATTGACCGAATATCTCATCCAACGATTACCACAGCATGGGCCGCGATCCTTGTTTTTTTTTACCGGGCGGAACGGGCTGGCGGAACGAGGAATAATTCCACATCAGGGTATGTCGACACATCACGGAGTAAAGCAGCATGGATGCGAGGGACAGGTTGCAAGGGCTACAATTTTGCCCACAGGCTTCGGTTCATGCAGCCGTAAATATGGCGGGCGAGGAATTATATGGTACGTATAATAAGGAACGAAGAAGCAGAGAACGAACGAGAAGAACTGCTCGCGCAAAGTTTGAACGGGGACTGCAGAGCCTTTGCTTAGCCACGGCGGATAGGAAACCCAAATGTCGCAAGGGGATCGCCTCAGCACGACGTGTGCCAACAGGACAAGAAAGTTCGAGGTCGCGTCACAACCACTGACGGGCTCGCATACCAATGGCACAAAGTTATCGGCATTTCTCGTCCAAAAGTGTGGAAAGTACAAAAAAAAAGGCGTGGAAGTAGGAGAGAGTTGTTTATTTTACGCGTGACGTTGGCGGGCGGGAATGCGCATAATCGATGATTCACCAGGGTCCGACAGGCCAGTGGCCATTACTCCCCCACGGCGCCGTCTCGTCCACGTTCTCCCATCCAACCGTGACGTTTTCGGGGTGAGCGGCGATGTAGCGCTCGTACTCGATAAGGCTCAGCGCGTAGCTGTGTTCGCTACTGAGGCGGAGGTTGGTTGCGAGCGTGAAGGGGGGTTCGAGGCCATACAGAACGGGGTGGGGGAACCGGCGGCGGCGTTCGCGATCTACGAAAGGGTTAGATTGAGCGAGCTGGGGCGAGGATGTGACCTACGGGTCCGGATGCGCTGGGCGCGCTGCAGTCGAGCACGACGGACAGTACGGCGGCGCGGGAAACGCGTTGACTGCATAGTTTGCAAGAAGTGGTTATTTGCCAGTGGCGGGAGGGACAAACAAGAGGCGTCTGCTTCCTTCCTCAAGCAAGCAACCTGTACTGCGCGCGGATGAAGTCAATGCTCGATGAGGAAAGGCGCGTAGGAAGAGGCGGCGTTGTTTTGGGCCATTTTGTTTTGACCTAATCCGCGATGGGCAACAATCAGTCGCGCAGCATCTTGTACCCCACGCCGCGCTACTGTTATCTGGAGACGCTGGAGGAGGCGGAGGCGTGTCTAGCGCGAATCCGGGGCCCGTCCGTAGTTGGGATTGACCTGGAATGGTCGGCCGTCCCCGGGCGAGCGAAGCAGACGCGACGGGCGAAAAGGACGACGCTCGCCATGGACCTACAGAGGCGCGACCTCGGATTTCCCTTGGTGCCGCGCGGGAACACGCGGTTATGCCTGGCGCAGGTTGCTACCGGCGGAGGCGACGTATTCTTGGTCCATCTCCACAAGATCGGGAGTGCGTCTGGTGCAAACTGGAATCTGGCCGTTCGCTCAACGGCTACACAGGGTTTCCGCCTCAATTGCGGCGAATCTGCCTTGACCGCTCAATCGTCAAGGTGGGCGCGGGTATTCTGAGTGAGTCCATCCCCACTGCCCCGCTCGCCATTCTCCTTTCCTGGGCTCAGAGGTTTTTGCAGACGACGGGCACGCCTTGTGGGATGCGGAAACGATTGACCTCTTTTCATGCGTATCCCTCGGGATGTACGCGAAGCTCGTCGAGCCGTCGATCATGGATGTGGATGCGGCGTTTGCGACGGAGCCCAGCCTCGGGCAAATGACGCGATTCCTGCTCGGCGCACGTCTGCCAAAGGCGGAGCAGAGGTCAGACTGGAGCACGGCCTCACTCTCCGAGTCTCAAAAGGAATGTAAGTGTCGCGGCGCCGCATGCGCGCGACGCATGTCTGACTTTCCGACATCAGACGCGGCGCGAGATGCTCATGCAGGGCTCGCCATCTTCTGCGAGCTGGAAGACCGCGCAGCTGCGCGCCCGGTGCCGCGCGACCTCTACACCTTTGACGTTATCGATCGCGCGCGCGTGCATGTCGGGTCGACCGTTAGCTGGAGAGCGGTGGCGCCGACGTGGTGGCCCGACGGCGCGGGATCGTGTAGAGGAATCATGTTGGACGCATAGATAACGAGCAGAGATGGACCCAATTGCTATTACGAGAGTTGTGCGAGAACAATTACAATAAAACACAAAAATCCACCACCGTACTTTTATTCTAATGCTGAATTGCAACGAATTTTTTGGTTAATACTTGGCGCCAAAGTGTCTATAAAAGAAGCCTCGGCATTTGCGAAGGCCCTCCTGCGAACCAACCAAAGACAACGCTTCCGGATTGATTAAGCGTGTGCCAGTTTAATCCAGATTTCGGTTTTCGATCGTGACTTTTAGCAAAACAACTTGTTGCCATGCACAGCTGTGACCGATGGATTTTGGGGACTAAAACAAGAGGTCCAAACACGTCTTCCTGTTGGGGAGGGTTTTCAGGACAAAGAGGTGATATGTTTTGGGAATGTTTTCTTGTTAAAAATGGCTTGAAGAGCTATTGTGTTTATTCCATGGTCCGAAGGACCGCAAAAATCGGGTCCAGAGCCAGACATGTTTCCAGCCGATGTGTCAGCACGAAAAATGCATCGATTGGCAGCGGAGCACGAGTCCTTGCTAGTGTAAGATATAAGGGGCGGATGGTAATGTTCTAATACGGAGGAGACGGAGGGGCCGCAATTTTAGCGAGAGGATTCGGTGCATTCACATGTCCTCTGGGAGACTGTTACCCTAGGGGATTGCGAGGGTGTGGGCAATGCACTCGTCGTCGTCGGAGACGTGGGGGGACGGGTCGTGGGCGCGGGGAGGAGACTGCATCGCGCTCGTTATCAATCACTAGCAACCTCATACTCGTCACAGTCCTCCAGGTCCTCTGCAGGGTACGTCTGGGTAGTTTCGCGTAGGACAGGGCAAGAAATTGTTGCCTGCGGTTCATCATCGTCCTCGCCTGCGATGAGACAATTTTCCTCGTCGCTCATAGCTGGGTCGGTTGGGGTCTGCAGCATAATATCGGCGTCGGGTGCGGCTATGCGGTCGTAGGGCAGATGTGGATCGGATCGAGTAGTGGAGTCGGTGTGGAGGCGGGGGAGATGGCGTAGGGTTAGGAACAAAGGGTCGCGGTCGTCGTCGGACGCGTGGTGGTCGCCGCCAAACGCGTCATGGTCGTCATCGTCGCTGTCCTCCTCGACCGGTAGGACAGTGCCTACCAGGTTGAAGATCGAGTTGTCGAGCTCTTCGGCAGGGAGAAGCGCGGGCTCCTGGTGTAGCGAGGCGGCGCAGGAACTGGAGCCAGAGCTGGGACTGGAGCTAGAGACGGGACTGGGAAACTCGGGTCGTAGGAGAGAGTGGACGCGCCCGGTGATGCGATGCATGGCGGGGTCGAGAGAAGAGATGCTAGGATTGGAGGGAAATCGGGCGTGGGTTGAACGCTGTCCGTCCTCGAGGAAGAAATGTCCAGCTTATGCCCCACCAGTGGCCAGATTGACAGGAAATACAAGCTGTTCGGAGTCGGCGACGTCTTTGCTTAGCCACGGCGGATAACAAAGCCAAATGTCGGCCGTATGACGCGTGTCGACAGGAGAAGCTACTGTTGAACAACCTGAATATCTCTCGCATTGATCTCATCACTGGGATCTTCAAACAAGCTCGGAAAATCCGCCGGAACAAATTAACCTCAGGGGAAGTCACCCAGTGCATGGATAAGATATCGAGCCTCAAGAGATTTGCAGTGGACGCAAGTGAGGTAAATCCACGGTTTCCGCGATCCTGACCATATCGAGCCGTCGCTCCCGGTGACCAGTTCTCTTGCTCGTCGCCGTAATTTCCCTCCGAAGGTGATTCGGACACGCTCCGACTATATTTGTTGAAGTGAGGGAAACCACAGGTGAAAAATATGTCGAATGAAGGTGGCCTGGATCCACCGAAATAGCAGGTGATTTTTTTTGCACTCGCAAATTCCCAAAAAAAAAACTGATCTTGATATTTGGTCTGCACCGTACACAAAGTATCTATAACAACAGGTAGCGATTAGAGACATAACAGCGTCATCCAAGTGGAGCTACATGCTGGGCCGCGGCCCTCGCTTCCGCCCTTGCCGCCCGTGCCGCCTTCACCGTCACTGCAGGTTCGCAGGGGATGCGCTCCATGAACGCATGAGCATGAAGCCCTAGGGCTTGGTCGACCGCACGGAGTGTTCCGAGGGTCGCCCGCAGATTTGGGATATAGCGGGTAACGGTTATCGGATCAGCGTAGGTAGGTTCCGAGGGGAGTACATCGAGGAGGGCGCGCAATACAAGGGGAAAATCAGGGGACCTGCGCCTATTGTCGAGGTTCTCCGGGGACCAAAAGGGATCAATAAAGACATGCGGCCCAAACTGTGCAACGGTCAGCAGCGGGCGAGACGCAACAATGGGTGCCCACTTTCTGATAAACGTGCAGTAGCTTGTTCCTTGCAGTTATCGAGAATCTGACAGTTGCAATCCATGTGTCGTATTCCTGCTTGCATTCATTGGCGATGACGATCTTTTGCTGAGGGGGTTGCATATCCTTGAATTTGGGCGCTTGGTCTGGGAGAGAAATGAACATCATGCGAAACACTGCGGTCTTCCAGCCTTTCTTTTGTGCCTCCCACACCAGAGCAAGGTCGACGGAGGCGAGGGCGCGCGCTACGTGATTTGCGAAATCGGTGGACTTTTCGTTGGTCGAGTGCTGCGTCAGGACCTGTGGGGTTTGAGATGGGTGTTAGGTTGGCAGCGTGACTGCATGTAGCTACCAGTTCGCGTTTCGCCGCCCAAACCTGCAATTCATCCGCATCGGGTTTATCATATTGGGCGAGGGTGGTCTGGAGGGTTTGTTGGGACAAGCTGAAGGTATTCAGTAATCCTCGGCACTACGTGGCCTGTTAATGGCTGCGTGGGATGGGTGTCGGCTCGAGACTCACCCATGCCTCTTGAGCCTCCCCTCGTTCGCCCGAAGGAGCGTCATAGCCGCGGACGAGCCTGCTGAGGGCTGCGTCTTCTCGTTCGATAGAGGTGGCGCCAGTAAAATCGTCAGCCCAGAGTTGCTTGTACTCGGTAAGGGGGATCGGTGGCAAGTGGACAGAGCTTTTGATGGCATCGACGCGGGCCTGGATGACCGTTGCGCGCGCGACCTCGGTGGTGGACTAGGAGGTCATGGAGGGGATTGATGAGGGAAGGAAAAAGTGCAGGTACCGTTGATGCTGCGTCTGGTTTGGCCTCTTTCTTTTGTCGCTTCCTGTTCTGGCGGGCCTTGTCTTCATCCGGTGGGTCGTCGCGGGAGGGGGGAGGACGAGGAAGACGGTGGGAGATCGTGTCATGGATTGTAGATGCAACTCCCTGGATCTCTAAGGCGAATTCCGCAGTTCCAGGGCTGTCGCTGGTGAGTAGCCTGGTCAACTCCAGGTTGACAGCGTGCATTCGAGGGAGCAATTCTTGTTGGGCACGGTGACGGTCTTCCTGGGAGCTCATGGCCTTTGTTGAAGTCGCAGGGGCTGCTGCACGTGACCATTATTTCCTCATCTTCAAAGTCTTCGAGTCGTCTTGACGCATTATGGACCAGCAGCGTCGTTCAGGCTTCAATCCTGCTGGTCCATTGGGGCGACCTATTGACTCTATCAAGGCCACCGCAACACACGAGGATGGTAAACGGCAGCTTGATCGGATGAAGCTGACAAGAGTGGTCTCTGCTGCGCGAGGGGATGGGAATGAGGAGGACCGCGATCGTCTCTTGGCAAACTACGAGACCTTCTTGACGTCCCTGATCGCCACTCGCAGTGAAAAGTCCGAGAGGGATCGGAAGAGGCATGAGGTGCTCTGGACGGCGTGCCTCCTCTACTTCGACGACAATTTCGACCAGGAGAAGGTGTGGTATAAAGAAACCGTCGAACAATGGGCGCCTGTCTATCTATTGTGGTTGGTAAGAAGGCGGCAATGTCGTGATTGGGCGCATTTCTGACAAGACAACCGCCGCGCAGTTTGATCATACGAAGCCGTTACCTGGGCGTCCATGCTTGAAGGCGAGCACGGTCGACGGCTGGAGCAAGAGGCTGATAGAGAACATTCTACACTTCACGTGGGATCCTGTTCTGGGGAAGAAGGCGGGTATGACGGTGCTCACGGTCGGTGGGCTGTTTCATAAGCTGCACGAAATTGTGCACAATGGTCAGGGTCTGTCTGTACTCCAGAGCATCCTAGCTCATGCAAGCCCAGTCATCATGCAGAACGCGCTGGAACGGACCATGAACCAAAAGCATTACTACGGACGGCCTGAAGTACAGCGGCTGATCGAGGTAATCTTGGGGAGTGGACGTCACCGCCGACGCGGGGCAATCCAGATTATACTCAAGCTTATTTTCGGCATGATCTTGGCTCTGAGACCTTCGAGTATAGGCCCCGCAAATGATCTGCTGGCGTCCCTTGGGCGGGTACGAATTGGATGACGAGCTCCCGATATAAAGGCTTATTTTGTTGCCAGTTTCTCAAACTCCGCCATCTGAAGGTGTACCGGGCGCCCGGCGGAGGGTTCGCATTCGTGATCAGGCTCTGTATAGATAACCTAAAGGCGAGTAGGCCCATAAGCACACTACCTAATGCTGACAGCTGGAGGCAGATGTCGCTGACGACCGTCGAGGCGGAGGAACTCGTCTTCATGTTGGAGAGCGTCCTCAACGGCGTCAACGTCCTCTTTGACCCGACAATGTGGATGATCCTTTGGCTCTTCATTCGTGGCGCATTGCCCTACGATGTAGGTTCTCTTTCATCTCTCGGGTACATGCTGTTCTGAGTGGGGCCTACACAGTCCCTCCATGAACTCTCCAAGGGGGAAGAGGCTGAGATCGAGATCAAGAAGGAAATGCTCGATGAGCCGCTGTAAGTGATTTCTGCGTCTGCACGCGTCCGGGCTGATTGGCCCTAGTTTTGTTATAATCGAGAAAGGAATGCCTACAACGAAGGTGGCCAAGGCCGGTAGTGCGACACAAGCGGTCACATATTACGCTCACAAGGCAGGCCTCCCCGGCGGAGGAATGGGTACGCTACGCCGGGAGGCTGGCGACAAGGTCAGCATTGCGTTGCTATTTACATGAAACAAAACCATAACTTGTTCGCCCAGTTCGCAGTCCAGTTGGGGGAAAGAGTCGCGCGCGATGTGTTGAATCATGCGACCGAGGGAGTTTTCCGGCGTCACTACTCCCGAAATGTTGCGCACTATGATCTCACCCGGATAAGGTTAGGCGAGCTGCCCGGTCCTGAGGAAAAGTTCGCAGGGGAAAAGCTGCAGGTACGTGTAGCTTATTCGCCGCTTGACCGAAGATACTCAGATGCCTGTAGGCGGCGCTGGGGAAGTTTACTTACCTGGAATTCGCGGTCGAGGCAATGGTTCGCCAGACGCAGGCGGCGGAGGACGCTACGGCCGATGTGGGCGTTAGGATCTCTGGTGTCAAAACGACCCTCGAAAAGCAGCAGGGGAGCAGTACGCCTCTTGTATCCATAGACATGCAAGCTCAGTGCAATAAGGACGCCGAGGTACGCCTCGAATGTTTGTTTACATCTTTACCTTTGTACTGATATCCGGTAGGCGGATCCGGGGGTTGTGGCGGCGCTGGCGGCGAGGACCAGAGTCTTTGATCAGGTGTACGGCTACTTCTGGTACGACACGACAGCGCCGCGGTGTACTACTGGGACTATCAGGATCGCTCAGCGATCCGTCAAGACACGCTACGCCGACAACCCCAACGGCATTGGAAGGTTGCAGGAGGCAGCCGACGATGCCAAAGACCCGATTCAGTGGCTACATGTGTTGACGTCGACGCAGCTTGAAGAGTTCGAGGCGGTGAGCCTGCTACAATGAGGATTGTGACCACACTGACGACTCGTGCAGCTTAAGGCGGTCTGCAAGCAGCGGCACGAGGATTATACTAAGATGAAACAAAAGGTTCGGAAGCAGCTCAAGCAGGCGCTGGAGAAAAAAGCGATGAGGGAGCTGTCGGGAACGACATTGAGCGGAACAGTATCTGAGCGGGAGAAAGCGTTGGCAGACGTACAGAAGCCGCATCCCATCCTGTACACCGCCCTGGGTATCGCGCAGGATGCCAGAATGGACGCGACGATGGAGGATCCACCGACCAAGGGCGCGACACTTGAGGAAGCACCAGTCGAAGACGCGACGATGGAGGACGCGGCCGCACAAACCTCGGTTGAGGGGCCAAGTTTTATCGAGGCCCTCGACGCGCCCAATGCGCTTGCGCGTCTGAATACGAAGCCGACTGACGACCAACTGACGGAATGGGCGACCGCTTTGGCACATGAGGAGGATGGGGAGGTGGACACTAGGGGTGGCTCGATCTCGAAATATCTCACGAACGTGATCCCTGCGCCGGTGGGAGGGAAGGGCGGGGTGGAGACGGTGGTGACGGAGAAGGAGCACGACTCAAAGCTCATGGCCGATATGATGTACATGCGGATCGAGCACCCGGGGGATGAAGACCCGTTCAAACATGTCGCTGTTTCTGAGCTGCGGTACGCGATGTGCCTAGCCCTGTACCAGCCTATCGAGGACGAGGGGCGGCTGTGTGAGGACATGTCAAAGTTGGTGGTAAGCATGGCACGCAGCGCAGATGAGCACAACTGATGGCGACTAAAGGCAACTGCACGGGATGTCGCAGAGGGGAAGGCGCACGTTGTTGGGCACTACAAATGTACCGATTGCTTCACGGCCGGCGGAGAGGTGCCGAAACTTGCTGGGACGCGCCGGTGGAACCGCCATCAGTGAGTCGCTGTCCAAACGTCCTCCTCCGTCGCTGAGGAATCATGTTAGGTGTTTGCGGCACTCGACATATGCGCGGCTGATACGCTGTGACGAGGGTGGCGAGTACAGGTGCCCTGCAGGCGACTTTTCGTAAGCACACGGCAAGGTGGCAAATAATTGCTGATGGATTGCGGCCGTAGAACATCAAGTGCTAACACCCTGCGATGTCATCTCACGTCGAGTGCCTGCAGTGAGAGCCACGAGCACCGAAGGCTGCTCCGCCTTCACTTCGAGCACCTCGTGCTGTATTATAATGTGCGCCGGGAAGCGGAGCGGTGGATGGCCGGAATCAAGGATATTGCAGAAGGGGGGGATGGTCTGCAGGGGTTTTCGTCGCGGGAGAAGCACGGGTCTACAGCCGGAGGCGCCAAGATGGGAATGGGACCCGATGTGGACTCGGGGAGCGATGAGGAGGTCGAGACTGATGATGAAGACAGCCCGGAGAAGGGGGAAGATGCGGGGTGGGCCCCATTTCAGGATGGCTTTGTCTTGGAGGATGTGAATGACGAGTTCGAGATGGACGACGCAACAAGTCGGATGCGGGTGTTGATTGACAAGGTACACTCTCCAGTTCTAATACCGGATGATGGCTGACATGGGCCAGATGGTGAGCAGTGTTGTACTTCCTGCGGACGAGGCGGCGGGCGTCGCAGAAATCATTGGGTTTATGAAGCAGTTTGGCTTGGACTGAACCCTTTAGACGGTGGTGTCGGTTGGCCAACGCGCTCTTTAGTATATTTATCATGTTATAATTTTATTACTCGGACTGGGAGCGATGAGACCATTCTCGTGTTACACTTTTATTTCTTGTGGATGTGATTGCGAGCGATGATATATTTAACAAGCTATGTGACTACACAATGGCCAAGGCCGGGTCGAGAGGCTGGGGATGAGGCACCGTGGGGCTACTTGGTGCTCCAAGGCCACGCCGCTGGCAAGGTTTTGGGTAACGAGGCGGGAATAGGTGACATAGACTGACCTGCTGGGTTCGCAGTTTTTTTTTTGCGTTTTCCGTCTCCTTTGGGAGGCGGGGCAATGTGGTCCTCCTCGATGCAGCCTGAGAGCGCAAGTGAAAAGCTAGTAAGTGGAGGAGCAAAAGTGAGCAGGCTGAATGTCAATTGAAATTGACGCAAGACGGACAGACGGGTGGGCGGATCATTGGCGTGAGCCGCCGCAGCCGCCTCCATCTCCTGGACGACACGTTTGTGGTATGGGGTCTTTTTCTCGTCGTTGTTGGGCATTGAAAGAAAATGGGTGTGTGGCGGTGTAGGCTACATTAGACGCCTGTTAGGCGCCACCGTGTTTTCTTTTTACCTCCGTCTCGTATCTTCATCATGGTAATGAGGGTTGGATATGATGTGAGTGTCTTGATCTACAGGCGCCTCCCATCTTGAACGTCCTGTAGGTTTTCTTGCTGATCACGGAAGCTGTGGTCGACGCGTCGCCAAGTCGCTTCCTGCGTGTCGCCAAAACCTGCAAATGGCTGTACGATGGTGGCGGTCTGCCTGGAAAGCTATGGAAGCGCTGTTATCATTGTTGGTTTGGGGTGAAAGCAGCCCTCACCATGGCGGAATACCGCGCCAGGTGCATTGCCTTTGTCCGGTTGTACTCTCGAGACGAATTCGTCATCGCTCGTCTTGTCGCTGCCAATTTCCACTTCCACCCGACAGTCAAGTACGCCCACGGCCTTGATTGAACTTGGCGGCATATTGATATTTAACCCAGCTTTCCGGAGCCGAGCCTCCTTGATTGGATTAAGATGTCTCGACCGGCAACAACAGACCACCAAATGCAGATCGCACTGAGGATTCTTGCTCCTTATTTCGACTTTGATGCGCGGCGCGGCGGCGACTCCTGGCAGGTGACAGTTGGCAAATTCACGAAGGGGGAGAACGCTCGTTACCGGCAACTCGCCCTCAACGGGAGTTTACCCTCACCGCGCATCGCCGTCATCGCACCCCTTGTGATCAGCATCTTCGTTGCGCCTATTCCTGCAAACCAACCTTCCAAAAAGGCGCAAGGTGTCCCGTTCTTCAGTACACGCGTTCTGCGTTACAAGGACGGCATAGAAAGGGTGATCGCGGCATCTCTCGACGCCCCGCGGGGGAGCATTACTACCACGCCAGTGTGCCTCCCAGGCAAGGCCGACAGACAGCGCGCGGGCAAGGTGGATACGTGGATGGGGCATGGCCTCCATAACACGGCAGGCGCGGGAGACTTTCCGCACGGGCTGGCGCCGGCAAATGCAGAACTTGGCGGGCAGACCCACGCAGGGAAATTATATGGTGCTGCACATCTGAAGCGGTTGTTCGCGGGGCACGCGAGCGATGTATTCTTGGTGCTCTTTCACGGCCAGGCAGATCCTTTGCCATCGCTTGAAGAGTGGGCGCGGCTAACTAGGAAGCTGACGCCGACCTCGGCCATCGGGTTCTGCTTTCCGTACGTGACTAGAGGCAATCCCAATATCCCCAGCTGACCAATTCCAGTGCGGATTTGTCCTACGAATATGACTGGGCGACTGACACAATTGGGAGCAATCATCTCGACCATATCCTGAGCGTGAAATGCGGGACGCTGAGAATTGCGCGGGCGGCGCTCCAGAAGGCGCAGACTTTGAAGCAGCTGTGGCTAAAAGGGGAGCTCGGTGATTGGCTGAAGTCGCTGGAGATTGAGGGGGCAGAGATTGAGAAACTTGTAGGGCTGATTGAGCGGGGCCACGACATGCGCGAGCAGAAGCAGGCGTACAATGGGGACAATGGGAGGGTGGTTGGGGATGCTGTGCCGCGCCAATACCTCGGGTGAGCTTACAGGTGTACTAGCTCTTTTCTTGAGACCGTGTTTCCTCGTGTTTTATCTTGACAAATGCAGAGGTTTAGTGACACAGACGACTCTGACAGGGGGGGGGGCGACAGTTTCAGTGCCAAAGATGTTGAGACCGCATACAAAGTACACTAAGGAGAGCTAGGGATGGTGGCAAGGCCGTCTACGCAATTAATTTATTGGAAAAAGAGTCTGATCAATCACTGGCAAGCTCATAGTCATCACAGTCTTCCAAGTCGTCGTCTGCACCATACATCTGGGTAGTTTCGGGTAGGACAGGGCAGGAAATTGTTGCCTGCGGTTCATCATCGTCCTCGCCTGCGATGAGACAATTTTCCTCCTCGCTCATAGCTGGGTCGGTTGGGGTCTGCAGCATAATATCGGCGTCGGGTGCGGCTATGCGGTCCTGGGGGTTATGTGAATTGGATGGGAGATGGTGTATAGGGGTGGGTTGAGTTACAAGCTCTACGACGGCCGTGGGCTCGTCTTCGGACACATCCACGTCCAAACACGAGTCATCACCAAAGTCGTCGCCGTCGCCGCCGTCATCGACATCACCAAAGTCGTCGCCGTCGCCGCCGTCATCGACATCACCAAAGTCGTCGCCGCCGTCGTCGACATCGCCAAAGTATTCCAAGTCGCCAAACTCGTCTACAGTGCTGAATGAATCGACGTCGGCGAAGTGCTGGTCTTGGCCAAAATCATCACACTCGGATAGCTCGTCTTCGTCTTCCTGCATTAGGTCTTCGTCTTCCAAGTCTTCTGCATCGACATTGTATGCGAGATCTGCGAGATAGGCGCTGTGGAGGATGGTGAGCAGGGATTTATGTTGGTGAAAGATGAAGGGTTACAACCGGGCGCCAAAGGGATGGGGATCGGGTCTGGATTCCTCGTCCTCGGACGCGAGGTAGTCAGGCCTGAAATGCAAGGTCATCTGTGAGGATATGTCTAGTTTGCGAGATGCTCACTCGTCTGGAGGGTCGGAATTGAGGTCAGACATGCGAGTCACGTTTGTGACGCTCCTGGTTTACTGAGTACAGTCGACAATGATGCAGCACAGTGAGAACGAGGCAAAGGTGAGCGCAGATGTCATCTTTCGCATTGACTGGTGTGCTCATCGGGTTATTGAGCAGCGTGTTAATGTCGTTTGCCCTGACGGGCGCGCCGGGTCGCGGGTCCCGCCCGAGGTCCTCTTTCTTTTTTTTTACGCGGATTGCGGGGGCTTTCTGACGATGCTCGAGCAGGTCGGCTCCCCCATGAGAGGGGCTGGCAGCAGCCACCGACAATTGCAGCCGGAGGTGAGCCCCGGTCGCAACATTGCAACCGTCTGTTGTCTTATTAAGTGTTGGGAAAGGAGGAAGGCTGGGCCGCAACGCTCGGTTTCCTGTTTGGGATGGAGCCGGATGCCATTGCGGGCGCGGGCGAGATCCGGGAGACCTACCAGGCAGAGGCTGAGCGGTGGGATGCTGCCCCGGGAGACGACTGGTACGCTGGCGCGGAAGGTACGGCCGTATCGTTCACCGAATTCGATGTCATTACTATGCTTATCTCGGACTTGTTATAGAGATCGCAACGCAGCACGAGGCTGTCATGAAAAAGGTTTGGCTGTCTGTATGTGTCGCTGGCAGCACCCTAACAGGCGGTACAGATCTTTGGATATCTACGGGAGAAGGAGCGCTTCAAGGAGTCCGTGGTGGATGCGTACAAGAAAGAAAACGAGAAACTGAAGACTGTGGAGGAGAACTTGCAGGAGATGACGAATGGGCTCGTCGCTCGAGCAGAGGCAGCGCGCCATGTCCGGTCTGGTTTGAAGCGGGAGGCGGCGAGCGATGGCCGGGATGTCGAAGGAGACCGGGGGTATGAAACGGAGCGCGATGAGCGCGACTAGACTAGAAACATGTGATGGGGGTGGGCGCAATGGAATCAACCAAAGTAGTGCTGAACGAGGTGTCAGTTGCATTTAATGAGGTAGCTCGAGGAAGTTGTGTAGTTTGTGCCAACCACTGGAAGCCCGAATAGTACGGGCCGCAATATGCATTGCCAACAAATAAAATAAAAAATGCAATAGCCCACATAGAATGCAAAAGTACCGTCATTGTAGCCGTGACCCCGTGACCGCGTGTCTTGAGGAGGGCCCTCATGGCTGCACAGTCCTCCTCGTCTTCAAGTGAGTCCCGCAACGCGCTCTGAACATCGCTCACAGGCGTAGGTCTGGGTCCAATATCGGATGCGGCGACGCTCGAATTTCGCCGGCAAGCGGTGGCGATCTTCGCAGAGATCACCACTCGAAAAGTTGTGATTGCGACGCGCGAGGCGGAAAAGGCCCGCGCAGACGAGGAAAACACAAAGCGACAGATCGTTCTGCGGGAGTTAGAGTGTCGTATCCAAGGGCAAGAACAGTCGATATTGGAGTTGCGCGCGCGCAAGGCCGCAGTGGAGGAGTCGATTCTGCGGCTGCAGATCGAGTTTGAGAACCTCTGCCGTTCGAGATCAGTGGAGCCGCCAGAGTCTGTTGGATACGGAGAGGCGATCAGCGAGGATGGCGGGTTCGACGGCGGCATGGAGGACTACGGTGAGGTGTCACCAACTAGGACCTCCGGTATGTGCCTGGCTTCTGTCAGCATTCCACCACAGGCTCACATTGGTGCGCGCGCAGCGGGAGCTCCGCAAGTGTCACCGTGTGCGTTCCATGTCGAGCTTCGTCGTGTATAGCGCTCTACTTATCCTACACGCATCTCCACAGTGCGGCGCTCGGCGCCAATGAAAGTGCACGAGCGATCCACCCCACGGTCAGCGACGCGCGATGGCCGGGCCCATCTCCCTGCACACCGCGCTTCTGCAAGTGAGTGCAATGTGTTGGCAGACGCGCAGATACTAACTCAGCGGAGCTGCTTCAGGTAGGCCCGCATATGCGGCCCCGACCGAAATAGATCGGCTTGCCATGTCGCCGAGGGATGGGTCGGAGTATCGGGGAGGGACCCGCGGCTCTGGAAGTGAGTGCAATGTGTTGGCAGACGCGCAGATACTAACTCAGCGGAGCTGCTTCAGGTAGGCCCGCATATGCGGCCCCGACCGAAATAGATCGGCTTGCCATGTCGCCGAGGGATGGGTCGGAGTATCGGGGAGGGACCCGCGGCTCTGGAAGTGAGTGCAATGTGTTGGCAGACGCGCAGATCCTAAATCAGCGCAGGCGCCTGGGCAGGTGGATCCGGGTATACGGCACATACCGGAATGGATCGGCGTCCCGTGTCGTCGTGGGCGTATGGAGGCGGGAGGCTGGACCAAAAAGCATACAAACCGCGTCTCGACGCTCGTGGGCGGCTCGAATTAGGGGAGAGGGGAATGGGGGAAGCAATGGGCAGAGGGGACGCCCTTTCGGGATGGGGCAGTTTGTCGTGTAAGTTCTGCATGTGTGCAGATGCGGAAATACTAAATTGGGCTAGATTCTTCGCAGGAGGTGTTCGGGGGCGGGGATGGACAGGGGAATGGGGATCGGGCTCGGCTGCCGGACGCGCCAGGCGCCACAAGAGGGTCCAAGCCTGGCAAAGGGATGGATGCGGGGTCTTTGGTCAAGCGTAGGCCAGCAAGAGACGCGAGTGTATCATCCCGCTGATTCATGTTTTGTCAGCCGCGCGCACTAGCCCGCAAAAATCAACCTCGCGGCGCTCTGTGGGGAAGCACTCTGAGCAGCAGAGCAGCTGTAAGTCACAGCGGAGCGCCGCTTTTCGCTTTCGCTGATTCATATTTGCTGTGCAGTGGCGGCGACCTCGTCGGGATCCTTCTTTGGGACGAGGCTCGGTGTGTCGGGCCCACAGGGGGGCACAATATCGACGCGCGGTGGAACATCCCACTCTCCAAGCAAAACGGGCGGTCGACGTATGTCC
This sequence comes from Mycena vulgaris, assembly GCA_029204335.1. Classification (NCBI taxonomy): domain Eukaryota; kingdom Fungi; phylum Basidiomycota; class Agaricomycetes; order Agaricales; family Mycenaceae; genus Mycena; species Mycena vulgaris. The sequence continues at coordinate 60,100 of JARGYA010000177.1, forward strand.
TGACTGTGGCCGAGTTATCGGAGCTTACCGATTATATAGAGGGGTCTTCAATTGCGGGGACTGTGGGACCGCCTCAGTCTTACATGGATCCTGCAAAGGCGTCCCACGGTGCGCGGGCGTGGATTGAAACGTTTCTTATGCCTATCTAATATGTTGGTACAGTTACGCCGGGGCGGTATGGAGTGCCGCTCGTTAAGAATTCCGTCAACAGATCGGGACCTGCGTTTGCGACTCCGGTGTCAGGTACGTTTGAGGGCCGTGCGAGGAGCAAACACAGTACTGAGACGCTTTGATGCAGGAAAGCAAAGCCCACAGAAACGTTCAACTGCCGCCGCCGCGCCGGGAGGGGTGGCATGGAGGCCAGCGCTGCACGCAGGGGCCGCCTCAAGGGGCAAAGCATCTGGGATGCCGCCGGCCGGGACTCACGGCGGCGACAAGCGCCAGGAGAATGCCGAGGTTGTAGTGCAAAGAGGGTCGCCGGGGAAGCGCGCTGGGAATGAGGTGCCGGTGGTGCGCGTGCCGGGCCTCATCCCAATGGCGCACTTTGGGCAGAGAGCTGTGAAAAGGCCGGGAGGCCCGCAGCGTTCGCCGCCGCACAAGAAGAGTTGAGTTGCGCTTTAATCTGTCTTTACATTGACTGATATGTGTCGCAGCGCATTATGCCGCTGGCTCTTAGCGGAGGTGCATATTGGCATGGTTCTGTCTCGGATGGTTGTCTCTTTTTTTTTCTTATTACGTGGCTGGCCTGTAAACTCCGGCGATGGCGTAACACCGAGGTTCCGCCGAGACCGGCGCTAAAGTAAACTGTAGGGTTCAAAGCAGCGTTATTTATTCTGTGAGCAGCTTGATTGTGCAAGGAATGGATCAGCACCTTTTTCCGAGTACACACCCATCAAAGACTCAAGGTTCTGGATGCATTGTTCTCCAGGCCCCACTGTGCTGTTGTTTCTCACAAGGGTTACGCAAAGATGGGGAATCCGTATATCTAAACAAATATGCCTTTGCGAGCGTGGGGTGCAGTGTCCGGTAGGAACCAAAGAGAGCAATCGCTGTTATTGCCATTTGTGGCCGAGAGCGGTTGTTGTGTCTTATTGTGCTGTTGTGGGGCACCGCCTCAGTGCCTGCCGATGATGAGTTCGGGCGCCGGAGATCCTATTGCAACGTTCTCTTCACCGGCAAAGCCACCCTCTGCATCTCGCGCCACTGAACCCACGCGGAAGCGCGCGCAGTCGAAAGGACCTGCGAGCAAGAGGAGCGGGCGCGGGGCAATGCCAGTGGTGGATCGGCGTCCTCGCGTGTTCGTGGAGTCGGCGTTTCCGAAGACGGGCGCTGGGTTGCTTCGGGCGGGGAAGAGCGGCAAGTTGCATAAGGCGAAGAGTCTGGCGCAGTTGGTGGAGCAAGGCCGGCACGCCAGCGCTGCGTTGAAGAACGAGTCGGGCCCGCGCGCGAATCGACCGAGACAGGGCAGCAGCCACACACATCGCACCGCCGCTATCAGCTCGCGCGTCCCCCTCGCCATGGTTGAAGCGGGAGCACAGGCCGCGGCAGGCACGTCTGGGATGGTGACCGGGCTTCTTCCTGCCCTGCAGGACAATGGTCTGGCGCAGGCGTGGGGGGCCACCGAGGTTTGAACAATCTCACACCAGAACCCGGTCTAAACGCTCCCCTAGGGCGTGGGCCCGTTCCGCCGTTCGCAGCAGGCACCAGGTCTTTCAGACATCTCGGCCCCCGCCGCTCTCGACCTCGGCGACAACCTCGTGCGCCGGGCGTGCGGGATCTTGAATGACGAGCAGCGCTGGGCGTTCGCACGTCCCCCCGTGTCGGCTGGCGACCCCATCTATGTCACGGAACATGGGTGCGGCAAGCATGACGGTGACGGCAATAGCTGACATTGCCGGACAAGTTTCTTGACACAGACGCGCCCGCCGGGCTCGAGCATGCTCTATGGGCCGTCCAATCCGTAGGTGGGGCCGTGGACATGTGGCAACCTTTGCAGGAAGTTGTGGTCAATATATGTGCGAGGCGCCGTGTGTAATCCGGGAGAGAGGGGGCTGGCTACGATTTGAAAGATCTGAACGGTGGGGGTTGACATTGACCAAGATGCCCGTATGTCTGAATCACTTTGCAGGGCCGACTTTGGCAAGATTACAATTGGGTCGCCGTCCACGGAACAGCAAGTTTGTATATCGCTTTGAGAAATGGGTCGTAGTCTGTCATGTTGTTGCGGATGGGAATTGTAGACCACGAGAGACGGCAAGTGAGCGTGTCTGAACCGCCCTTGCACTGTCAGGGCCGAATTTAATGTTGATTGAATATGATTTTCGAGCGGCAATGGTTTGGGTGCTTTCGTCCCAGCCTGGTACTTTTTTTCCGCTCGCGACCAACATCGGGGGAATAATCGCTGCGCTCGGGCGCCCCCTCCGCTCCGTGACGTCTCATGCTTTTCACACGCGATCGTGGTGGTGCCGCGGGAATGGCGCGAACGCGCCAGACTCACGGGCCGACATCCCACAAAGATGCCTCCACTCTTGGGACAGGTGTGGTATTCTACAATATTGTGGAGAGAAGGGCCAGTCTTCTACAGCGGCGTGTTAGAGGGGGAAGTAAATGTAAGCGTATTTGGGGAATTTGTGAGGAGGGGCGCTAATAGTATCAATATTCCCGAGTTTGATATGCTACAGTGAAAACTGGTTTTGGCGGTGGTCAGGCGCGATCTCTCTATTCGACAGGACGGTCATTTATTTATTTCGGCGGCGAGCTTACAGATGTGCATTAGCCGATGCTCCTCGTTATCATCTACGGCCGACATTATCGCGAGCAGCCGTTCTGCCCACGGCTTGTTGGGACCGGGGTCGTTTTGGGGGCGCAAGATGCTTCCGAATTTCACGTACGGCGAATTCTTGGTGATGGTGCAGCACATGATGGTCGGACAGCGGATGTTGGTGTCTGGGACCTTGAAGGAAAAGCGGGATAAGAAGGCGAATATTGGACATGTCTTGGATTTCGAGGGATCCCCGCTTACACCCAAAGACGGCGAACTTGCGCAGGCTACGCTGACCGACTCGGGCATCAGAAAGCTGGTCAAGCTTGCATTCGTGCAAGCGTCGCTGATATGCACACAACTCATGTGTATCCCCGCTCCAAATGCAAAAATTCCCGCTGTCAGTGCGTCGATACGGAAAGGGAAACAAATTCCGGCCACGACGACTCGGACTTTGATGCAGACGAGGAGGATGCTGATGAAGTAGCGAGATACAGGTCGGCCAACGTGAAGGGGCGCGGGAACCAAGGGGAATCCTGCCTCAACTATTGTGTGAGCTGACTTGCGTCCAGGAGTGCCGCCTCGGAGTCTGATTCTGGCGTCGATGATGATCGGGATGCCAACGAGATCGTCTGCGTTTTGTTGTCACTATCAGCTTCACACTCCCGCCAAGGCCGAACATTTATTTCACCTGGACGAGGAGATTTTCGAGCGCGATAATCGTGGGGGAGTGCACCGCACACTAACTGGTCAGGCTGCTAGTCGCTGGAACATACTCATCCAGTGACCGAGGAAAGTGATCTAAGGAAGCCGTAGGAAAAACGGTGGAGGCAAAAAATCGAGTGGTTTGGCGATATCACCAGATCTGCGGTAGATGATATTAATATAAATTCGGGCGCTCATGACGGGTTACGACAAATATGGGAATATATACGACGCTCATGTTCGAGATCCAGACAATTCTACCTGTGCAAGCGTGGTCCGCAGCTCCTTGTAGGCCTCTACCATGATCGGATCGGTCTCTGAAGTGGCGACCTAAGGCGAGTGAGAGGGGCGGAGACGAGAGTTGACGGACGGCGTACCTGCGTGAGCAGTAGTTGCAGTGTGTTCCAGCGAGAACAATCGTCAGGGTGCGCCGGGGATGCGGACGCTTGCTGCAGCGTTTGCTGGGTCAAGTCGGGGCGGGACCGCAGTATTTTGGCTCGGATCTTGTTACGGACACTGGCAAGAGTCTGAGCTGCGTGGAAGGCTGTTGTTTCTGCCTGTGTGCTTCATGTTAGGGGACGCGGCAAGACGAAGGGGCGCACTGACGGCGACCAGGAGCTGAGGGTCATAGCCATCGGAAAAGCAGAGTGAGGGCTGGGGACCCGCAGCAAGGTTGCGGAGTAGGCGGGGGGCCGAGGGCTTTTCCGGGTATCGCTGCCGCACGTTGCCGTTCTTGTCATCGTAGAAAGTATACAGGGCGGCGAACGCGTTGGTGCTGTCGCGGGTGGCGGCTTGGAAATCTGGATGGTTCTGGGACACAAGAGTTGAAAGCCAGTTATGGATGAAGAGCAGAGAGCACAGGTACATTAATCATATTTTCGAGGGTAGCACGCTCTGTGGGGGACATTTCGCTGCGGGGCATGGTCGAGGTCGTGATTACGGTGTGACAATAGTACGTGACAACTACGCCCTCCCGCGACTCTGCTCAATCGCGGTCTTGTGCAAGATGGCGTCACTCCACTCGCGCGCAGGTCAATCTGGGCCGTCGGCAACGTCGACTGTAGTGGAGGAACCACGCCTGATCATCCCTGGTGCGCTCGCAGCTTTGCTTCTGCCGGTTGGACTGGACGTCGTCTCTATTGTCGATTGGGAAGCGCCGACCGTCCACGACCTTGAAATCGCGTTTAGCAATGACGCGCCACAGCGGTTCGGTCCGGCCGACGTTGGGAAGATTATACTGGTCTCGGGAGTCGCCGCAACGAATCTAGCGACGGAACTGGAGGCAGCTCTGGCTGCCGGTGCGCAGAGTATCAGGCTGGGCCTGCACAGATATCCGCTGTGGGTGCTAAGTTACTGGCTTGCTGTGTGGGACGAGGTGGTGCCTAGCTCGGAAGCATGGGCAACGGCGTTGGAATGGTTGCGAGCACGTCCGGCGTCTCGCTTGCGCAGCCGGTTGCTCGATGAGAGGTTGCCACGGCTCAAGTGGGACTGCACAGTCTGGGTGGCGACCGAGAGATGGAGGGTGGAGGCTGTGCAGCTTGCGCGTTTCCTGTCTCGCAGGTGGTTGTCGGGAGACTCGCAGGATCTCATGCTAGACCTCATGCGGGTTGACATTGGGCCGGCGCTCGATGAACGCTATGTCCTCCTCGACCACTACCGCGTGGCCGCCCTGATGAAGCTCTACAACGAGCGGGAGGTCAACACGAGCGAAGCTGTAAAGGCACGCCGACGGAATGCTGAGTGGATGGCGAAGGAAGTGGGATTGCGAGATCTGGCGGGGTTTTACAACATCAAGCAGCAACACTGGGTCTCTTTCGTCACGGGGAGGCAGGCGTTCTGTTTGTTGTATGGGGAATCAACTGTGCCGATGAAGGTGCCCCCGGGACAAAAGTTCCAAGTGTGTTCGGCGCTCAAACGGATGGTGGAGTGGTTGATGAAAGCGGTCCCTCATCCCAGTGTCGAGCAGAGGGAAGGTGTTTTGGTAAAAAGGATCAAGTGCAGTTACCAAAACCTGGATCAGGACAGTGTGTCCTGCGGCCTGCTCGCTGCCGACGGGCTTCATCAACAGCTCGGCGCTCGATGTGACCCGGAGAAGCCTCGTCTGCTCATCGGAGAGACTGCGGCAGAGCGGGATACGGCGCGGATGGAGTGTTTGGACCGTGTTCTTGAGATCCATGAAGGCAAGGTATGCCGTCGATGTCGCTGCGTAATGTGAGGGCGCTGACTTTGCGCCAGCAGGCAGTCTTTTCCCCAGCGCGATCCACGAGCAAGATTGCCGAGAAGAGCAAGACGACCGCCGCTGGGGAAAAACCAAAGACAAATGTGGCAGCAGTGGAGCCGGCGGTGGCGGCAGCAGACCCGAAGCCCAAGGGAAGACCGCAGCCAAAGCCCAAGACAAAGCCGACGGCGCCGGTCAAGACGAGCGGCCGGGGGAAGGCAAAGGCAAAGGAGGAGGCGGCGGAGCCGACGGAGCCGGCAGAGGGCGCTGTCAAGGGCAAGGCGAGGGCGAGGGCGGACGCGAAGCCGAAGAAGACGGACGTGGAGGGGAAGGGCAAAGGCAAGGCGGGCGGAAAGAGGGTCACCGGACGGGGGCGGGCGCGTGCGGCGGAGAAAGACAGCAGCAGCGAGGACGAGGAATGGCGGGACAGCGGCACAGACGGGGATGATTCGGAATCGAAGACGAAGACGGACGTGGAGGGGAAGGGCAACGGCAAGGCGGGCGGAAAGAGGGTCACCGGACGGGGGCGGGCGCGTGCGGCGGAGAAAGACAGCAGCAGCGAGGACGAGGAATGGCGGGACAGCGGCACAGACGGGGATGATTCGGAATCGAAGACGAAGATGAAAAAGGGAAAGGCCAAGGTCAAGTCGGGGGCGGGACCAGGGGACGACAGGGGCCAGGCCAGAGCAGGAGAGGGGGGTGTCGGGACGAGCAGAGCGGCCGGTGAGGGTGCGGGGCTGAACGCGGCGGCTGTTACGGAAATCTGCACGACATGGCGCACGGAAGGCCTGCGCCCCATGTGGGATCGCGAGGATAAGGAGGCGCTGGCGGCCATGACGGCTGTGAAGGCGAGGGGGGAGGAGTTGATTATGCAGATAGCAGAGGCACAGAAGCGAGAGCGGGAGGGGGCGGCAGCGGCGGCTGTTGAGGAGGGGGCTCTTGTTGCTGAGCTAGAGCGCCTGGATCTCAAGCTTGGGCAGGTCCGCGGTAGAGTGGAGCGCGCCCGCGACGGGCGTGGAGAAAGGGGTGGCGATGCTCAGGGCTGGTAGATGGGTGTATCAATGAGTCGTGTATAGGACTGGAATCCTTTCTTGTGACTATTTCAAGCGGGGCAAGACGGATTCAATTCAATAATCCATGTCGCATTATTTACTTGATACATGTATGGTGCTGCAAAGGGGGTGTATGAAGTTTTGTATCGATGGAGGGCGTCGGATCTGGTAGGCAAGAACGATGAGGGAGTATGTAGGGGACCATAGCAAAGGAGAGGAGTAGGAATGAACAAGGGCGCATCAAAGTGCAGCGCGCACGGAATGTAGGACGGGCTTGCGACGGGATTCGGCCGGGGAGGGGGGCGGAGAGGCGCGCGGTGCCGGGGCGCTGGATGGGCCAAAGGCAGGGGCGACGGCGCGATGCGGCAGATGTCGTCGATGTATGCGGCGTTGCTGGGGTCAGCGGAGGAGAACAGACAAGCCTTGTGCACGCCGTTGGGGACGGTGCAAAGGGGAAAAGGGTGGTCGTCGAAGTTGAGCCGGGTGGAGGAAGCTGCTGATGAGGGCGACTATTGGGGCGTTTGGTGCGGGGGGGTGGAGGGCTGATGGACGGGAACGGCTGGGAGATGTACATTGGCAGGACGCTGGCGACTTTTCTGGTGCGTTCGTGATTTTCGGGGTGGGGAACGACATCATAAAGTATGGCTACCATACCTCACGCCAAATAAATTGGATTCAAAAAAAAAAAACCATGTTGAGCGGGCTGCAAACGGAGAAACGTGATGGGCATTTTACATAGATGAGTACAAGATACAGGTCGACGGGATGTACATCACGTCACGGGTCTTGGGAGGGAGCGGGAGGTCCTGGCTCTTCGAGCAAGAGATGAAGGGCTTCGGTGACCTGGACACCGTATGCCATCAGGCGCTTCATATGGGCGGCTGTGGTGAAGATGAGTATGTAGCAGTGGGGAAAAGGGTGCGTGCTCACTGTTCTGCGCGTGGCCGTCGTGTATGGCATTTATGGCTGTGGTAGCCTGCTTTTCGCAGGTCTCCTCGTGCTGCTCAATCAAGCGGAGGCCGCGCATCAGCCACGCATAGTGGCGGATAGACGTGTCGAGTAGGTCTTTGAGGAGCTCTGGTGAGAGTTTGGTGAGAGGGCATAGGGTGCGCGTCAGGGAAAGACAAGAGTTGCCTTGTTTAAAGGCTGCATCGCGGCGGCGAGATTCTTGGATAAGGGATTCTATATCTTTGGTGGTAGGAGCCAAGGCCACCTGGTGGATGAACTCGTCAAGCTGGTTAAGTTCTTCCATGACGTCGGGAGGCGGAGAGGAAGGCGGAGAGGAAGATGCCATTGTGGACTGTTTGGTCTTGGTTGGTCTGGTCTATCCGTTTAATCGTGGTGTGGATTGTTCACTGTGCGGCTCAAAATTTGGTGTTTTGCTGCAAGTGCCAGAAAGACCCATGGGCTTGTCAATTATCTGGTCACTGAAGATGGCCTGGGAAACAATGGACAACAACCGCTGTCGTCTCAAAAAGGGAATTTTGTGCTGCCATGGTACTATTCACGGTTCTTGTGCCTCGTCCGGCAAGTTGTGGTTTGTTGATTTATAGAAAGGCATTGTTGATCGCTGGTGATTTATACAATGGCATTTGTTGATTTATACAAAGGCATTTGTTGATTCATAGAAAGGCATTTGTTGATCGCTGTTGATTTATAGAAAGGCATTTGTTGATTGGTGGAAATGTAGGGTTTGTGGCAAAAAAGGCGCAGGGATAAAGGTTCGATCGCAAGGCCGTGGGGAGGCAGCCGATATTTGGCAGCCTATGAGTTTAACTTTGGTAGCTTGGGGCCGGATGGAAAGGAAAGCCCACGGAGCGTTCAAGCAGCCGGTGACGCGTTGCGTGCCGCCTGACCTGTGGCCGAAAAAAAGCCATGCAGAAAGCAAGGTTTGATCGCGGGGCCTAAATTTAGCAACCTCCTCTAAGCTATGGCAGAGTAGCGCCGGCGGGAGGCAGCGGGAAAGGCATTTGTTGATTTATACAAAGGCATTTGTTTGTTCGTATAAATGCATACGAATAGGACGAGAAATGTCTCGGTTCTTGGACAAAAAGGCGCAAAGGGCAAGGCTCGATCGGATGAGCACGGTGATTTTGTTCAAATCGAGAGGACTAGAGCCTTACATTTGGTAGCTTGGGGCCGTACACAAAAGTGGGCCCGCAGGTAGGCCAGTATATCGTGACGCGCGATGGCAGGAAGACCATGGTAGAAGAACGATCTTTTTGTTTCGCTGTGACGCCCATCATGAATACGAACAGGAATGCAGCAAGCATCGCGGTCAGGTAAGATTCGAGTGCTGGGACTGTTTGATTGGATGCTGAGCATGTTTCTGCAGTGCGGCGACGCCGGTGTATTCAATTCGGCGGGGCGGCGAGACGCGGGTGCCGCGCGACCAAGCTGCCGATGTTTTAGGGCATCGCGGCCCAGACGGAAACATGGCGTCTCTGTAAGTTGCGTGTGTAGGCTCGATTTGCATGCTGAGAGGGTGTTTGTTTTGCAGCGGGGCGCAGGAGCATGGGACCAGCGGGTCGCAGGACCATCGACGTCGGGCAACGCAGGCAACGATGGCTGCAGTAGGTTTCGGCGGCTCTGTTGTGTGCGTACTGAGGGGAATCTTTAGCAGGAGCCCGAGGGGGAGCCGGCTGAGCAGTGAGGGCGGGTTGTGAAGGCTCGTGTGAGTTTGCTGATCGAGGTTTTTTTGGTGGTGTAGTAAAGGTCCTGTGGGCGCAGGGGCGCTATGCAAGCTGGTGGTGTTTTTCTTTCTTGTGGTAAGACTGGCTAGTGTATACTTCTTGTGAGCCGTTCTTGGCATGAATACATTTGCATTGAAGAGGTAGCGATACATGTCTCAATTGTGCGGCGAGCGTACGAGGTACTGACTACTCTTGGGCGGGGAAGATATCGAGGTCGGCCAGGGATAGTGGAGGGGGCGAATGAGACAACATGGACGGCCGGAGCGCGACGATCATGGTGTAGATAGTGAGAGTGATATCGCGGATCATCTCGCGGCGAATGGCTTGCTGGACGCGCTCTTGGACGGCAAGGCGGAGGGCGTCGTCGCTGGGCAGATGTCAAGCGTGGGCTAGAGGGAATTCGAATGCATACTTGCCCGAATTGAAAAGCAACATAAAAGAAGACAGGCTGCTGGCGGTGGCTCGCGATGACGGCAAAGCCGTGGACAATTGGGACGAGACGGCTGGAGGTGCGTAAGCGGGCAGCGGCGTGGGTCCGGGGATGCGTACTAGGAGAAGAGAGACATGCTTGGTGACTGGCAAAAAGGGAGTGAGCAAGTGGTGGTGGTTTGGGTCAAAAAGGCGCGAGTGATGACGAAAATCGCTCCCGGCCCAATGTGGAAAGCCAGTCCTGGTGAGCCAAGTTTTGTAGTTGGGGTGCGCCGCAGGCTGGTGAGGAGAAAAAAAGACATGTACTTGGCGACTGCAATCTATATAATGGCAGAATAGAACTTTGGGCGGCAAAAAGCCTGACATGGAGTTCACAAGGCACCGCGTGGAATTGCACCAGCACGGTGTCGATACATATGGTGTGAATATTTGGTACTGGTGAACAGAGTTTTGTACTTGGGGTGGGCCGCGGGCTTGATATTGGTCATCTGGTCCCGTTTTGGGGTGTGCCACAACTGGAGAGTGGTAAGAACAAAATGACGAGGGGTATCTAGGCGGGATGCCAATCGCACGGGGGGTGAATGGATTCGCCCTGGCAGAGTCACGGCAGAAAGCCTGAAATGCAATTCGGAAGGCACGGCGTGGAATTGCACCAGCGCGGCGGCAAGGCGAGCGCGGGGGAAAGGCGAGTGCTTTGCGCTGATGTAGGTGGTAATGGCTCGGGAAAATGCAAGGTGGTATTTCAGCGTGCGGGTTTGAACGCACTTGTTGCAGGAGGGGCACTTGAATATGATCGGATGTATTACAATTGGTGTCGAACATTCGTGCGCTCGCAAATACTTTGCTGGCTCGGGAAAAGACAGGAAACCATATTTCTGTGCCCTTGATATTATCTCTACATTGCTCGCCCAAATTCCTAGGGGAAAAGACAGGAAACCATCTTTCTGTGCCCCGAAGGTGATCGGCAGACAGCGGAAATTTATCCGGTCTATTGACATGGAGGATGGGAATCATCCAATGGATGATCCAAGTCAGGCCCTACGGGCTGAATGGAACTAGACGGTATTCAGCGCTTTGACCGGTCAGTCACGGGACGCGCCGCGACCGCGTGACCAGCGCGTCCCGTCGCGTCACTTGATTGACATGGGAGCTCACATGTTACGGGTCGGCCTGCAAAACAGGGTGAGTACGCTAGACAGTGAAGCAAGTGGGGAATGTCCCTCGGGGCTGACTAGTTACAGAATATAGTACAGGGTACCTGCAGAAAGGAATGAGTAAGCTGTATCGCAAAGAGGCGGAGCTGAGTACGACTAGTACTACAGTGACTATCTACGGGGGACTGGTAGTCTGGGTGAAAGCAAGTCAGCGGACGGAGCGGGGGGCTGGGTAGAAAACTTGCTTTTTGAATGCGAGGCCGAGGCGTCGGCAGGCGCGGCGAAGGAGACGTTCGAGGCCGGGGAAGCCTCCGATGGCGGCGAGGGAGAACCATTCGCGATGGGATTGGGGGCAATTGGGGCCGGGGCAGCGCGCTGGTGGTATTTTGGCGCCCCTCTCAAAGAGGAGGAGGTGGATGAGACGCTCTGAGAGGTGTGAGGAAAGAGGGAGGGGAACGGAAATGGATACTGACCGGCGATGATGCGGTGGGGGAAGAATACAAGAAAGTGGAAGGTAATGGGACTGCCGGGGGCGGCGCACTTGTCGTATTGGGCGCGGCGGCGGGGGAACTTTGCGGCGTGGCCCATTTTAACGAGCTGCTGACCGCCCGGGATGCTGCGGGTTGCGCAATAGACGAGGCCGGGCCCCTCGCGGCGGTAGGCGGCGGGGCCGAGCGCGACGAGGGCGACGGCTTGAACGGCGTAGGGGCGCATGCGGCGGCTGAGGAAGGCGTGAGGAGGGAGGACGGGGAGGGCGCGGGACTTGCATGCGGTCCAGGGGCTTGTTGAGGGCGGCGGGGGGGCGGGGGCGAGTGCGGACCATGGACGGAGAGGAAGGAGGACAGTGGTGGGGCAAGGTGAGGATGGCAGTGGTGTTGGGTATGCGTGGAAATAAATTAATGGTAATCTCATATTGACCGCTTTGACCGGCGGGGCGGCTGTACGCCAGGATCAAATCCGACAGAATTAAAAACGGAATATTGAGGCAATAAATACAAAACAAAAAAACAAGTGTCTACAAGGGGAGTCGATCTTGCGGCAGCAAAAGCCGGCAGACGTCATAACCACTACACTAGGCGAGCGATGATAACGACTTGATTTGATGGCATAGGTAGCTCGCGGCCGCGTGGACCAAACGTATGGACAACATAAAAGGGAGTACAGGTCAACGGTACAGCCCGAAAGAATATTGTATTATATCAGTACAAGATGCAGTGAGGTTCTATGATAAATTGGGGGCAGTCTTGAGTGTGTTACCCATATGTGTATAACTCAACTTGAGCATAGAGTGGATGTTCTTTGCAGGAGAAACATCTTGTGAGTTGCAAAGCATAAAAAGTCAATTTAAAATGAGAGAAAAAAAGTGTGGTATGTGGTAATACGTGATATGACAGTTGATTTCAATGACTTGGATCGTAGTTGGTTGATAGGCAACAATTTTTTTGGATTCGTCGTCCGTTTTGGGAAAAATGATCGGTCAGCACACCGTGGAAAGTCAGCCACAGAATATCTTCAACACATCCATTGCAGTTCAACTATGGTCAGGGTGTCTGATTCTATTCTCTAGAAGGTTTAGATAGCTTGTTTGTGTGTCATCGAGGTTCAGCGCGCGTTTAGGCAGTCCTTTGAAAACTCAGACCGTGTGAGTGTACCGTTGAGTGGTGGCAGAAATTCACTCAGTTGCTCCCATGTACTAGCTATTGATGCACATTTTGGCCTACTACGAACTTTCAAAAAGTAGCCCAAAATAAGGGCATCAGCAATTTAATTTGGGTGTTCCGTTGACCGGTGGAACACTGTATTCACGGCTGGTCCAAAGATCGGTCCTAACCGGCCTAACCTTTTGGCCGAAATGGACGAGATTCAAAAATTGCACAAGTCGGAATGAATCGGTCCTTGCTCTAAAATAACTTGCATCAACTGAATGGACATTTGCGGCGCTGTTCACAGCTTGTGGTTTGTTTATTTATAAAAAGACATTGTACCAAAAAAAAAATGTTGGTCAGGAGTGGGCGGATTCGCCGTGGCAGAATCACGGCAAGATGCACATACGGCGTGCGCTTTGGCCGTCACGTGCCCGAGTTATGGCCGAGTGGTTGCCGTCGCTCCGCGAGGGAGACGGTCCCCGCCGCGTCGCTGCGCGAGACATGGTGGCGAACCCGGGTCGCTCCGCGAGGAATGGTGGCGAACCCCGATCGCTGCGCGAGAAATGGTGGCGAACCCGGGTCGCTGCGCGAGAAACAGTCGCGAACCCCGGTGGCTCCGCGATGAAAGGTCTCGAAATGGCCGCAGGATTCCCACCCGCACGGCCCGCAGGATTTGCACGCGCTGGACACAACACGGGCGCAGGTTCAAATCCTGCAGGCGTCGTTCCTTTTTAAATTTGCCCCTCCCTTGGGGCGCAAGCTCAAATCCTGTGGAAGTTCTCCATTTTACCTCGCATATTTAACTTTTGGAATCATTCAAGCGCAATTCAAGGACGAAGATTTGAAGGATTAAACTCAATCGTGAAAGGGCCTCCCAATGGATTTCTCGGAAATTCGGAAGAAATATTCTCTCCGAGCCCTCCCTACGCTATCCTCTTGCGGGGCCGCATGGGTTGCATGTTTAAGTTGGGACGACGTGACCGAGGTCAAAAAACCATCCAGTTGGCAGTGAAAGGGCCTCTGAATAAATTTCCCGGGAATCCACAAGAAATATCCAGTGTCATCTGAAGATGCGTGCAGAACACAGAACAAGTCGCTAAAACACCTGATGATACTTCTAATTAGATTTCTCTTGGATGAAAAAACACTTCAAATCGTCGTTGTACATGTAAGGACTACAAGTACTTACACGGCCTGTCACGTTGCTGTACTTTATAAAAGTCCGCTGCCTTTACTTCGTCTCGGGGTAATCGAGGACCATGCGGTATATGCTGTCAAAAAAGCCGCACTTGACGGGCATTGTCACCCTGGCCTTCTGCGTCGAGGATGGAGTAACCAGCACATAGATGATCTTGTTGATCCCCAACCCCCTTAGTAATTTGACGCCCGCTTCGTTCGTGTTATGCCCATGCTCGCTTATGGAGGCCTGAAATGCTATGGCTACACCTGGTTCAACCACATAGAAAGCATTGAACGTAAGGAAGTCGGATGCCGCAGGTCGATAGTAAATTCCAATTTCTAGGGTCTTTTTGGTGTCTGCCATGAGTTCCATTTCTTTTGCGTCGATCAGGCGGGAAGATACGGGGTGGAAGACTGATGTCCACGGATTGACGTCCAGGATTCGGATATGTCCGTCAGCTTCAAGAAAACGTGGGGGTTCCGATGTCACGAGCCAGGACGCGGATTTCTGCTCTGGATTTGTTACCCCCTCCTGCTGCATTTTGGTAAGAGGCCATCGCCCTCCCATCAAGATCCACTCGTGGAAGTGGACGTCAAGCAAACCAGCCGCCAACGCTTGACAGCCGGGGGTTTTCAACCCCAGGCAAATTTGGTAAAACCGGCGGCGAGCGAGTTTTACATCCGCATCCAACTTTTCCAAGACGATGTTCATCAAGTGTTCAGTCGGGGGTCTGATTTGGAAGAGCGAGCGATCCAAGTCGCTCAATGGAAAAGCAGACAGGAAGTAGTGTTTAACATGCTCAGGAAGATCAATTGAGGACGGGTCCGCCGCGATTGCTTTGCGGATGTCGACCTGGGTCAAATGTCTCTTTGCGGTGTCGACCATTCCGTCAAACTCGTGAATGCGCCAACAGTAGTTGTATGCGTCATGGGCGGATCCGCCGTAACGCTCATGAAACGCGAGGATATCTTGTGGCGGTGATCCGTTGCGAGACTGGAAAGATAGGCTATGTTCCGTCAGTAGGAGCTCACTGGCATGATCTGGGAACACACCCCTCAACTAATTCAATGGGGCCCCATTCACGCATCAAGAAATAATGAACCCCAATGAACTTGGACTTCCACTGTGTTCGCCTAGTCCTTGATGAAGAGGCTTGGATAGTGAAAAGTTCCATGCTCCATATTTCTTCTGGGACATCCTCTAATTCACTATTGGAATCGACGAGACACCACGCTGTTGGATCTGCGATATAATCCGCCAAATTGGCTGCATGGGGAAGCAGATCGATCTGGTAGAGGTGGTTATCCTTCCACAGCATCCCATGGGCGGGACGATCCATGTAAAATGTAGTCAAATTTGCTGCCGCCCGTAGATTAAAGATGACATGAAGGAAGGTGGTCTTCCCTATTAAAGGTTGGTGAATCAGTATAGAGGAATTGGTGGGCGAGCGAGAGCTTTACCGATGCCGGGCAGACCTGTTACGATCAAGCCACCCAATCCAATGACTCGGAAAGGTTGGCCATTAGGAATGAAAGGGTTCACAAAGTTCATCTGCTTGGATATCGCTTCACTGGCAATATAAGGGATGGCCCAGGCATGGTTCCCAGAGCTGGGTCGAGCCTCAAGCTTGATATGGATCGTGACACCCGGGCGCAGAATCGGCTCGTCCAGAGACTCATCGATGTCCATATAGGACCCTGCCTCGGCCTGGGGGCTTCAGGTCGTTGGTGAACGGCACAAAAGAACTAGCTACCTAGCTACCTTGTATCTGTTGCAGAATGAGGGCCGCTCAAATCTGTATATTGCCTTGCAGCAGAGTCATTGTCAATGTGCTCTCTCTTAGCACGAACCCAGGCCAAGATTGTAACAATGGAGTCGTAAAACTCTTGCCGGATGATTGTTACGCGCGGCCGCCTGATGGGCATTGGCCGATCAGGAGAAGCGGGAATTGCCCATACATGAGTGGCCGTTTCGGACTCAACCCGCGCAACGTCAGCGACGAGGACTTACTACTATCGATATGAGACATGATATACCGCCTCCGGAAAGAGGATGCGGGTCGGCATCCTAGTAGGCAACAGAGGGGAGTGACCTGGTGGCGCCTTCGTCAGGTTGGGTCTCCAAGTCCCAGCAACTGGTGTCCACTGCGTATCTCTGCCATGAGCGCGAAGGTATGCAGAAGAGTTGTCGATCAGTTCGATCCGATCAGACCTATTTTAGTAAGTTTTGACCGTGCAGGCCAACGAAATCTCCATTAACCTGTGGGTGCATACAAATCCCGCCATTACATAGATCATAAAGATACGTCAAGGGAACCAAAAAGTCGTTAGATGTCGTTAAATCAAGTAGGATCCAAAGGGTAGTGGTATATTTTCCGAAACAGCTGCCACAGCTTCTCTGCGCCGTGCAGGAGTTTCTCTAGCACCATATCTGTGTCCACCTCGGGCCAGCTCATGTTGCTGAACTTGAACATGAGCGGCTGGAAGAGAGCGACGGCGTTGTACGGGTCGGCGGTGACGGTGGGAAGGATAGGCGGAGGCTCGACGACGGAGGTCGTCGGTGCGGAGGTTATCGCTACCGGAGCTGCCGGTGCCGGGGCGGTACTGCTCGGGCTGAGTGGTGGTATGGATTCCGATGCGGACGAGTCTGATTTGGCGTCACCGTTGAACCACGGCCACCGTGTGGCCTGGGAAGCGGAGGGTGTGATGCTGGGACGCACGGGCGGGTCGATCCATCCCGAGTTCACAGTAAGGGAGTATCCCTCGAGTGTATTCGAGAGTTCGTGGACCGCCGAATTCAGCTGAACGATGTATACGGATCCGATGATGAGGATCGCCCACGATACGAGGAGGATCATCAGCTGGCCGAAACTGGTGGAAGCCAGGGAAAATGGGTGTAAAGAGGGGCGGTCTAGTCGGATGTGCAGCGAGATGTGGGGGTAAAAAAATGCCTGCAAAGAATAATGAAGCAGTCGTTTTCCGGACGATATAGTTTGATGATGTGAGAAGTTGGATCGAAGAGACGAAATTTCTAGACCTGAAGCGGAATTAGAGGATAGCAGCGAAGAATCGGAGCCCGACTTGCCTGAAATGCCGTCAATGTTTACCTCCAGCCTCCCGACGGGTATCCCGAACGATGGTAAATACACATCGAACTGCGTCTGGTCTTTTGCCTTCATCTTCCCCTTCCTATCCATCCCTGGTGGTTGTCCGCCAACATCCTGCACCACATAATCCACGACAACGCGTCCGCCGCCCGCCGCCCCAACGCGCAGCTTCACCCAGCTCACCCACTCCTGCCCGCTCAGCTGCTCAAACGGCAGCCCCACGCCCGCGTCCTCCTGCTTCACAGCCGCGCTCGTCTCATACATCACAGGCACATCGTCCACGCTCACGCTCACAATGTCCACCTTCGGCGGCCCCGCACCCGGCGCACCCACCCCCGCCCCCGCCGACGCGTGCTTCGCGAGTCCAAACTCGAGCCAGTCCGTCTCGGCGTCGACGGGCGCCGCGAGGCACACGCGCACGGCGTACGCCGCGGGCACCGCCGCGAGGCCGCTCGTCGCACTGTCGGGCATCACGACGAGCGGCGTCACGGTCGCGCTCACGCTCGGGATCATCAGCACGCCGTCGCGCTTCGGGCGCGGCGGCGTCATCCCCAGCAGCGCCATCGCGCGCGCGGACGTCGACGGCACGCGGTCGCGCGAGTGCATAGTGCTCGGCGTGCGCGGGCGGCTCGGCGGCTGCAGCTTCCCGTTCACGCCGTTCGGCGCCGCGCCCCCGGAGAACACGACGGCGGGCTTGACCGCAATGCGCGTGCGCTCCATGCACTTTGCAAACTCGCCGCGGTGGAGCACGGTCTTGCTGGGCGTGGGCCCGCGCTGGTAGGTCTCGCCGCTGTTGTGCACCTCGACGGTGGACGCCGCGTCGACGTCGTTACGCACGAGCGTCGCGACCGTCTCGTTGTCCGCGGCGAGGACGGTGAAGCGCGGGACCACAATGGACTCGGGGTCGATCGAGGGCTCGGGCTCGCTCTCCCCGCGCATGGGCGAGGCGCTGCGCGATGAGGGGGAGACGGCGGGGCGGGGCCGCGGCGTGATCAGCACGGTCCCCGATATCCAGAACGGGAAGGCGTTTTTAGCCGCGGGGAGCGCGAGCTCGTTCATGTTCATGTGTATTGTCAGTGGAACGCCCGGGGGGCGGGGCGTCGGGTCAAGCGAGGGGGTGGAGGACGGGAGGAGCGAGCCCACGGACGACTCGATCGAGGCGGAAACGGACGATGATTGGGCGGAACCTTCGAAAGAGTACTCGGGGACGTTGTGCACCGGAAGGGGTCCCCGGAGGAGGGAGGACGAGGACGACGCCGAACTTTGGCGGGACAAGCCTGAAGCCCCGCGTTCCGCAGACATGAATATCTGCGGCCCATTGTAACTAGAGTCGAGAGAATCATGTCTCGACGGGGGGTCAGGCTTCGGCTCCACACCGACATCGAATCCAGTGTACCCAGCACCTCCGCCGACCTCCCAGTCGTTCGAACGCCCCGGCACCCACGACACGACCGATCCCTTCGCCTCCAAACTGACGTCCATCCCTAACATCGTGGCCACGCCGGGGAACCACACGCCCTTGCACGTCCCCTTGTACTCGAGATGCATCAGTATCCCATCCCGCTCATGCTCCGGATCCCACATCTTGCCCAGCACGGCGCACGTCATCTCCCCCTTGACGTCCTTCACCCCCACGCGCCGCCGCCCGTCACCGCCGCCCCCGACGACCTTCGTCGGCTTGGCCCACCGCAAGCGGATCCGCTCGGCGCTGGGGAACGTCCCCTGGATCCCGCAGCCATCCGAGAAGCCCGCGGTGGAAGAGTCGCTCGACTCGTCGTCCGCGATGTTGCCGTACGAGTACGTCCCGGAGCGCGACTGGCGCGACGACGTCGCGCGCGTGACGTGCGGGTCCGACGTGAGGTCCCACGAGCCGCCCTCCTCGTCCGCGGACGAGAGCGACGCGAACGAGGAGGACGCGCCGGTGGGGGGGAAGATGCGCAGCCGCACGTTGTTGTGCAGGCACCGCGGCGTGGGGATGGAGAGCTACGTACGGATCAGCGTGGCGCAGAGCAGAGGGAATTAAATGGGGACCGCACCAGATACGGCGACTTTGGCGGGCGAGAGGAGTAGGGCACCCACATGTCTATGGCCGCCATGAACTGCACGCTGTTCCGCTCTACGATGGACGAGCGGCGCAGGCTGCCCGAGGACCGCGAGTAGACATCGCTGTCGTTGTAACGCGCGGGGAACTCCTTGGGGAGCACATACGAAATGTGGTAGCCGCTGACGAGGATGTGGCCCGTGTATTTGGTGTCTACGGGCGGTGTTGCGCTTCTGTTTGAGGTTGTGGACCCGTTGGACTTGTTGGATCGAACAGAGCCGGCGACGGAGGCGTTTGTGGCGGGTGGCGACAACCCGAAAGCGGCGTGGTATGATTCCGACGAGCGGCTGGGAACTGTCTAGGACTCAATATGGGTGCGAAGGGAGTAGTGACCGCTGCTCACGGTTGAGGGCTCGCGCCGCATGGTGCAAGAGCGGCGACAAGTCAGACGAAAAGTCGTATGGGACAGAATTATTGTCCAACGGGTGAACCTGCGAGGACAAGATTTTGACGCTCTCCTCTGTTCTCAACTCAGCATGTCGGATACGCGGGTGGCAAGGAACTGACCGGGAAACAATGGAACCGTCGACCCTGGGGCGACGCTGTCTAGTGGTAGTGAAATCTGTAGGAATGCATTCAGCTCGTAGCTGGAAGACAAAAAATTTGGCACACCTTGAGGTACATTCTGATGCCAGCACCGTCCTGCCCGTTCTTCGCCTTTCCTTCAATCGCCACACGCGTCACGACATTGAGCTTCTGGGGGTGCGCGCCCTGGGTGACTGTCGGCGAGTACGCCGACGACGGCGTGTCGAAGACGCCAGAGAGCCGCGAGCGGAGAGGCGTCGATGTGGCGTGCGCGGCGGCGGTAGGGGGACTGTTGGGTCTGCTGTGCCGCTGCGGTGTGGGGATAGGCATGCCGCCCGTGGAGGTAGATGGTCGCGTCGGCGCGTCGAGAACGGACTCTGTACAGTAAATGTACAACGTGGAATACAGAGATCCTAGTCCTGCGCGCGTCGGTGTTCACTGTGGTATATGGCGAGAGGGAAGAGTACAAGTGGAAGGAGAAAAGGCGAGCAGGCCAACAACGTCTTTTTGTTGCGGGCAAGCCTCACGTCGACTACAACATACAAGCGTCTACAACCGCAACTAGAGTCCTCGGCCCGTATGCCGTACAGCCTCGGATCTCGTTTTCTCTTTGGGAGTACGGTTAGCCATAAGTAGTGCTCTGATAGTTCGCCAATAGATAAAAGCGTGGGGGCACAGCCATACGAGCTCGAAAGGCAGAGAAATCCAAAATAAATTCACGAGAATAGCAGTGCAAAATGAAACAACTCGACGTCCCTCCGTCTACTCTCTGAAGGTATCCGCGGCTAGATGAATGCAATTCAGCATCATTCGCAAATGGGTGAAACGTAGAACTCACGACACGCCCCAGTCGTCGGATTCTGCGCACAGCTCTTCGCGTGCACGCAGTCCACCTTGTTCGAGATGCACCCGTCACCAGAGGCGGGCCACGCGTTGAGCGCGGTGCCATTGCAGTTCACCGGCGCGACATTGTTGTTGACGAGCGGCGCCGCCCACCTGCAGCAAGTGCCGCAGACCGCGGACTGACCAGACCTGAAAAGCATATGTAAGAAGAGGGACAAGGGGTAGAGGTGATGAGACGCACAAGCTTTGGAAGCGACCCTTGGGCGCGCCATAGCGAAACTTCTGGGCGGCAGCTGTGGTGATGCGTAAAAACAACCTCTGCGCAGAGAAAGAGAATATTTATCGTACATGGCTGGTAGCTTCCTGCAGGGCACGGGCCGTTGACGTTGTTATAATAGCCTGCCGGCGTAATGAGGCAAGCAGTTTGAGCCGTGGCTTCATCGTATACATTGGTAAGAGATTTGGAATCGACGAAAGAATGCACGTACTGTTCAGGAAGTGACCGACGGGGCAAGGAATGGCAGAGGTGGAGCCGTTGGCACTGGTATAATAACTTAGAGGCGCAGCGAGACAAGCTCTGATCCGCAGCTTGATATACTACTTATCAATAGAGAGTTGGTATCGGGGAAGAGAGTTCATGCGTACCATTCTGGTAGTACCCTGTGGGCTTGGGGGTGCCATCGACGCTGCCGGTGTCATAAAATGCTGCCGGCGTAGTGAGGCAAGACGCTTGAGCCATCACTCGATCGCACATCTCAGCAGAAAACCGGTATCAAAGATAAAAACGAGGCGTACCATTCTGGAAGTGGCCGGCGGCGCAAGGGACGGGGGCGGGGGAGCCATTGGGATTGAAACTGTTATAAAAGCCCACTGGCGTAGATAAGCAAAACGCTACCAGCTATGGAGAGTGTGGGCAATACGATGGATTTAGCTGCAGGGTGGCTCTCAATTTAGACAGTTAGCGAGAGCGTGAAAGTATGGGTTATGGGATAACCGGGCCATCAACCGGGATCAGAACCGGCGGCAGCGACGGCGCCCCGCGGAGTTTCAATCCATTGATGCGTAAGTACCAAGACCCTTCCCTGGTCCCACTTACCCACTACGTCCCGTATCCGTGTTTTAATCTTGTATCCATCTATATCTTTGGGCTCTACTTTCTTTTCAAATAGGGGTGAATGCTAATTTATTCATCTTGAACAGTTGGAAAATACATGACCACAGGCGTCCAGTCTCATGAGGTATCCCTGTAGCAAGGAAACATTAAACTGTCATCTTTTGGGTCCCGTAACGACAAGACCGTCGCAAGTCCGAGAGCCGCCTATCACTCTCTACATGCTACGCCCGGGCCAGGCCATTTGCACGCCCTTCCGACGCGTCAATCGCATCGCTCAAAACTCAAGCCAATGGGTTGTCTCTCTCCGGACCAGGAAATACACGGTGTCTTCTCCGTCTCCGACTGAGACTATCGGGGTGCCAGAAAACAGCACAGGTGCTCTCCAGGCCAAATCAAAGGTCGCTACAGAACCCCTGGTCTAGTGCTAATTACCGTCCGATAGGTCAACTTTAAACATACTGTGCTGAAGGTTCCAAATTTCTGTTCTTCGATAGAATGCCGTAGACGAGCCAATAGCCGCGCCGACCGCTCCCACCACCCCCTGAAGCTTCCACGGCACCACTGCTCGAATCTGATTTCTCGAAGTACCTTAAACCATTGTACAAACATGGCTGGGGATTTCAGGCCATGCACATTAAAGGATGTCGATACGGCGCCTTGCGGCGGCACTTTCACTTCCCTTCAACTGCCGAATTGATAGCGTTCAACGAAAAGACGCGGAATCTTTCGTCCGGCAATGTAATTTGTGCCAGCCGAATTGATCCATCTACCCTAACGCCTGTTCTCAGATTGCCCTGGATCGCGATCTCTCGATATCCTCTCTACAGCTCACTTCTCTGAGCGGCGTTACTCGGCGCACGATCCGTCTTGCCATGGAGTATCAAGCGGAATACGAGAATATCGTCGGCCCCGATTACCCTGTCCCGAAAGTCGCCTCACGTTACCACATTAAATCCCTTGAGAGGGCGGTTGCATTGCTGGCACAGCCTGCCAAGTCTCCCCCGCCGCCCCCAATCCTCACTCCACTCGAGTTTTCTTCTCTTCCGTCTCCGCCACCCACCCCAGCCTCTAGCCCTCCGCCCTCGATCACCGAGAGCAACCTGAAAACATATATCCAGCCGCTGGCAGCAAATGGCTGGTCCCTCGTAGGCCTCCAGGCTGCAACTCTCGCAGGCATTCCAACCCTGCGCCGTATTTACTTCTTCCACGACTGCCTCTCTGCAAGACTTTTCCTCGACACCGTTGTCGCGGCCATTCCCGCGTCTACTCCCGACTCTCTGGTGCGTTCTCGTTTTTTGTGATAACAACGTTTCTGAGCTCAAATGCAGGCGGGGGTCCAAGTCCGGCTGAGGGAACTCGACCCGAGCACGTCGGTCAAGATATGGTCCACCGGCGAGCTCGCAGAGGGTGCACCTAAGAAGTACGGCATTTCGCATGCGGATGTGCGGTTTGCCATCGCAATCGAAAACGAGTTTGCCGCAAACTGGGCCGGACGTGCCAGCAATGTTGCCCTGAGCAACCCACAGCTGCTGGACACCATGGATAAGGTGTGGAACTATTGTAAAGCAGAGCGTGCCGACTCGAGTCTCGTGATGTCGTCGATGACCAGATGGAAAGCTCAAGCTGAATTCAAGGCCCTATTTTTGTTTATTCGCTTTCTATCAATATTGCTTGCGACTTTTAAATCTCTCATTTGTACTCGAACGCAAGCGCGTATACGCTCGGGAATCGTGCATGTGACCCCACATATAAGCGTGTCTAACGTCCGCCATCAATCTGTGTCATCCCCCTTGCGCCGGCTCACGTCGCTGAACGTGTAGGGCGTGAGGTTTCATCGAAGTTTTTCGAACAGCGGCGTCAAGCACAGATATGCAGTGTCATCGCCGCTTCAAGTCGAGCAATAAAATCTCATGTTACCTCTCATCGAATTCACTTCCGCAGTTCTGCAGTCTATTGCCGCCCGATGCTCTGTCAGCCTTAAGACACTCTGAACTTATTCCTTCGCCGATATAAATAACAACGGAGCGCTCCCAATATATTAGCGGGTGACTGGCCAGCGCATCCGGGAACAGCGTCGGCTTTCTTGGCCCAGGAATCTGCGCCTGAACTCCGCTCTACTACATGCGCGTGCTCGAATCGTGGTGCAATAAATATAACCAACTCAATTGCGCCATTTTTGTCTCTTGTCGTGCTCGATGGCGCTATATCCTCTACGGATCTTCGGCCTTCTACTTATGTCTAATCTATGTACGTACCCGGGCCAGAAATTCACCACTCAGCAATTTTGAATTTGTATGTAATTTGTTGTAGATCATTGCGAACTCTGAGGAGAGAGATTGTTTGAAAGCCGATGATTCAAAATTAGTGATACCACACCCTCCGAGAAGATCGAAATCTAGTCATCCAACGTTACCAAAAGTAGAAATGGGTAGCGGCCAGCGGTGAAATTGAGGAATGGGTACAGCATCGCGGAGTGGTGTCCGAGCTCCCGAGTAAACCCGGAGCTAAGTTGTGCTTCTGAGAATCGAAGTCGAGAACCCATCACAGCTGGACGAATGCGGCCCCACTCCTCCTCATGACCACTTTAGGACATGCATCTGCTAGCCTCTCCCTGCGCTTCCTGCGACGTGCACCTCGTCCTTATCTGCCAACGGCGACCGCAAGCGCTACACAGCCTAATAGAGATAAGTTGTCTGGTTTCACGTATCCGAGTTCCGCCGCAATGATTGGCAACCGCTCAGCAACCTGTCCATCTCAGAGTTTCAGGGCGAGAACGAGCAGAGAGTTTGTCAGGAAAGACGATGCCGAGTCCGAGTCCCAACAAGTGGAAAGCGGGCGTGCTAGATTTTCTGCAGGTTCAGTATAAAAGCCATGAATACTCGTACCAGAAGCACTATCATCCACAATCGTAATGTTGAGCCCGGTAGCGGCCATCCTGTCCTTCCTCGTTCTCTCACCCCACCTCGCCTTCGCCTCTGAGTCGCCCTCCGAGTCGTGCAAATGCACCGCGGGGCAACGCTGCTGGCCGTCCACCGCCGAATGGGCAGCTCTGTCCAAGACCCTCACCCACCCGGTCTTCGACGTGCATCCCCCCGGCTACTACTGCCACAACCCCAACTTCAACGCCGCGCTCTGTGCCACCGCCCAGGCCAACCGAGGCGATTCGATCTGGCGCGCTGACCAGCCCGGTGCGGAGGAGTCCGACAACTGGGAGTTCACTGCGACCTCTGAGTGCGACATCAATGGAAACCGCACGACGCCCTGCGGCCAGGGCCGCGTCCCCAGCGTCGGCGTCAACGCGACCAGCGTAAAGGACATCCAGAAGGCGCTCGAGTTTGCGCATGCCAAGAACCTCAAGGTGCACGTCAAGAACACTGGGTACGTACCCATCCGAGTAAATGCGAGCGGCGCGCTGACCAGATACCCCCAGGCACGACTTCCTTGGACGCGGTCTTGGTCCCGGCTCGCTGATGATCTGGACGCACAAGTTCAAGTTCCTCGAGTTCTCCCGCGACTTTGTCTACTCCACCGGCCAGAAGAGTGGGTTCCCAACCATCACCGTCGGTCCGGGAATCCAGTGGGTCGACGCGTACGCATTCGCGGCCGCAAACAACGTCGCGATCGCGGGCGGCATCGGTCCGAGCGGTTCTGTGGGCGCCGGCGGAGGATGGCCTTTGGGCGGCGGCCACAACATCATCTCGCCCGCGCTCGGGCTGGGTGCGGATAACGTTCTCGAGCTCGACCTCGTGCTTCCCAACGGAACCCTCGTAACCGCGAATCCGCACACGCACAGCGACCTCTTCTGGGCTGCCCGTGGCGGCGGTGGACCATCTTTCGGAATCGCGACGTCCGTGACCTACAAGGCGCACCCGATAACGCCGCTTTACGCCTCCTTCTACGAGGCGACCACAAACGGTACCGACGCGTTCATCTCCCTGCTCGATACGTGGCACGCTGCGCTGCCCGCCCTCGCGGACGCGGGCTGGTCTGGGTACTACCCCTTCCAGAACGGCAGCTACTTCGCGCTCATGTACCTGCTGCCGAACGGGACACCTGCGAAGGGCAACGCAACACTCGGTCCGTTCTTGAAGGCGGCTGCGGCAATCCCTGGCGTGACGGTCAAGACGGACGCGACGGCGACGTACCCGAACTTCCAGTCCTGGTTCATCGCCAACATCCTTGACCCCGTCGACGTTGTTGGCTTCAACTACACTGGCGGCGCTGTCGCCGGCCTCGGCGTCGACACCGCCTCGTGGCTCCTCCCACGCAAGCTGTTCACCGACGCAACCGACGCGCACGCCATGTCCGTGGCGATGAGCCGCATGCCCGCTGGAATTGCCCAGTGCGTCATTTTCTCTCTTTCTGCTCGCGGAGAAGTTAGAACTCATATGGTTATCCAGGCATGTCGGCGGTGGTGTCGTATCGCAGGAACCGGCAGACTTCAACGCATTGCACCCAGCGTGGCGCGAGGCACTCGTCGACGTGACCATCTACGGCGTGTGGACGGACGACGCAAGCGGGAAGCTGATCAAGTCCACCCGCGAAGGCATCACCAACTTGCTGGCACCCCTCCGTGCGCTCACGCCCAACGGTGGTCAGTACCTCAACGAGGTAAGATAGACCATCTCCCCATCGCATCCCCCTTGCTGACGAATGTAGCCTGACTTGCTGGTGCCGAATTACCCGTCCGCGAACTGGGGCTCGCACTACGAGCGGCTGTTGCGCGTCAAAGCAAGTGTGGATCCCACGAACATGCTCCTTGTTACGCAGGGAGTTGGCGCGGTGGGCTGGGACTCTGAGCAGATCTGCCGCATTTCGAAGTGAGCGTTGAGTGCACAGACACAAGGCGGTCGGCAATCCCCGGCTCGGAGCCGCAACGGCAAGTCTTTCACTCGGGGCTTTCGGTCTCTTCTCCCTTTCCCTCACCATACATCCCATAATCCACAAATCACTCCCATAATGGTAGTCCGCTACCTCCCCGTTCTCTTATTTTCTCCTTCCTTATTACAGTAATATCTCGTCGCGAGTCGTCGGATCGACCGCCAGACTCGACTGTACTGTAGAGTACAGCTTCTTAGATCTTAGCTACTGTGGTACACGATGGAAATCGTTAATTCAGAATAGTATCGCATCAGCCTAGCCACTCGACTTAAGCTCAGACAAAGTTGAAAGAAACCCAATGAAACCCAAATTGATTCAAGAGATCAGTACAATGCTAAGATGGTGACGTCCCTCCGTTTATCCCCGGATAGTCTCGGCGGCTAGAGAAATGTAAATTCAGCATGAATCACATAATAGCAAGAAAGCAAACACTCACGGCAGTCGAACTGGTAGGTGGTCGTGTTGTAGGTCTGGCGACAGCTTGCAGCGCGGACGCAGCTGGGTTTGACAGAGACGCAACCATCGCCGGAGGAGGGCGACGCGTAGGGGGTGGTGCCGGTGCAGTTCACTGGGGCGATGTTGTTGTTGGCGAGCGGGGCCGCCCACCCGCAGCAAGTGCCGCAGACCGTCGCCTGGCCGGGTCTGAGAAAACGTGAGAAGTGGAACAAGAGAAGGCGAGGAGTATGAGACGCACAAGCCTTGGAAGCGACCCTTAGGTGCGCCATAGCAGAACGCCTGGGCGGGATCTGATAATCAATGTGTAAGAGCGACGTCTCGTAGAGGAAAAAGAGGGCTCATACACGGCTGGTAACTTCCTGCGGGGCAAGGAATGGGGATGGAGGAGCCCTTAGCGTTGGTATAAAATCCTGGTTGCGTCGGGTTGCAATAGGTTTGAGTTGCATCTTTATGGAACATGTTAGTGCAAATTTAGGGTCAAGAGGAAAATGAAGCGTACAATACTGGTAGTAACCGGTATTGCATTGCTTCGCCGTGTTTCCGTCGCAAGAGCTTCCCGCCGGGCAGTTGGTGCAACTGGTGAGGTCGGCGCTGTTAACGAGGTATTGACCTGAGAGGCAGGCAGGTGCACTGCGCTCCACGAGCCCACCGTCCTCCGGCCTAACAGGATGTGTGAGCGCGGTCAAAACGAGAATATGCGCACAACACGTACTGGGGAAGAGCGGTGACGCTGGCAAGCATCATGAGAGCAGCAGATACAAAGGGAGATGCGAAGAACATGATGATGATAGCAGTAGTAGGCAGGTGTGTATGAGAGAGGTGTGGGGGGAATGTGATGGATTTAGCTGGAGGGTGGCTCTCAATTTATATGTTTGACGAGAGCGCGGGGGGCCTCTTTCATCGAGATCTGTCTCAGACACTCGTTGTTATCCGCACATCTTGACGGCCGGAAGGCGGGGGCAATCGTCAGGGTGTCTTGATTCAATCGCGCCAGAGACCTAGGTGTTGAGACTAGTCGAATAATTGGATCTGCCAACGAGATATTTTCACTAAGAGGCGTGATTTGACTCAGTGCTGGAAATCCGAACTGCAGACTGGGAGCGAAAAAGTAGTTAGAGCGCGTGGAGCCTCATAGTTTCGAGAGCTGGTCTCAGACAGTCATTGCTATCCGCACATCTTGACAGCTGGAGGGCGGAAGTAATCGCAAGGGTGTCTCAGCCTCAACTTGAATCGCGATTCCCTGCGCGTAGACGGTTTCGAGCTGTTTCGAGAGCAGACGCATGTGTCCCCTTAAAAAAAAAAGCAACGAAAGAAATATTTGAAAGGAACAGCATGTTCAAGGCCCAGATGGTCAATTCCCGGGACGGAGAGCAAAACAGAGCGAGTAGTAGCTGGAGGCAGCTGGTCCAAGAGTTGGTTGTTGAAGAGAGGAAAGTGATCGGATCGGATCGGACCCGGCTGAGCCCGGGCCGCCTCTTACCGCATAGCAGTGTCGCTCGCAGACTCCGGTGTTCACAACGTTCAACGTTCTACTCCTTTAAGCTCTCCTTGAGCTTCTTCGACCGATACTCGCGTATCGTCCCCGTTCCAAGCTCAACGAATAAAAAAACCTCCGAGTCCAGTTTCGCACGAGTCATCTAATCTACTCCCGGCGTCTCCCGCGGGTCTATTCCACGTTCTTCTACGAGGCACACTACAGTTTAGTCTTCCTCCGATTCAAACTCTATCTATTATCAATGGAATTCTTCCGGAATACCGGGTGTAACCAGCGCGTCGGGCAACAGCGGGGAGCTCTGAATTCCCAGGACTCCTTACACCGCCAAAACATCCTCAACATTAACTCCAAAAAAACGAAACCTTACTCCTACTGCCCGCCGATTTCACGGGGCCTATCATAATCACGTACCCCGATATCGCGGACGTTGTAACGAATAGCAATAATTTAATTGCATCATCTCTTGTCTCTGGTCGTGCTCCATGGCGTTCTATGCTCTGCGGCTATCTACGTTTATGACTATCTATGGACTCCTCTGATAGAGAGCACATGGCTATGGCACTATCCGACTCTAGGCAGTGCTAATTGAGGCTAATAGCCAGCTATTATGGCCGTGGGGTGTTTTCCAGATGCAGCAAAGGTTCACTACTATGGCGATTCCAGTACGGGGATCACATCCGGCACCTCTTCATCTGCAAGGGAAAAAGTCAGTTCCCCTCGCACAAGGAAGAGATTCATAACCTACCGCCCAGCGGCCATTGGATCGCGCCCTGCCGATGCCCGCGGCACACATGGCGGTCGAGCATCTTTGCGCTCGAGAAGAATCGCCTGCAGCGCGTGCAAACGTGCTTGCACTTCTTGCCGTGCAGCGCGACCTCGTGACGTTGACGGTCGTGTTGGCGCGTAAACGCCTCGCCGCACCCGAGCGTGCAGGGGAACCCCTTACGGACCTTTGTCTTGTGCGTACCCATGTGCACCTGCCGCGTGTACGGGCTCGTCAGCACGCGCTCACACGTCGGATGCAGGCACGGGTACTGCGCGCGCCGCCCCGTCTTGCCGCTCCTGTTCTCCCCCGCCGTGGGCGGCTCTGGCACCGGGGACGCGGCTGTGATGAAGTTTGTGTGTGTGGAGCTCGGGCTGGATGCGGACGGGGACGCAGACGCGGAGGTAGAAGCATTCGGTACGTCGGGCACCGGCGCCGGAGACGGTGACGCTAGGCGAGAGGGGCCTGGGTCCGAGGGCGGTGACGAGCTCGTGTACGGTTGACTGTCGTTCGATGCGATGCCCATGACTGAAAGGCGTAGATTCAGCGACGGATGCGGGCAACGAACTCGGAAACGCACGCCGAGAGAACTGGTGCGTGTCAAAGTCGCCGTTGCCGGCAGACATGCAACTGGACGCAAAGTCAAAGTCGAAGGGCTGGTCGAGATCCCCGTTTATCTCGGGCTTGTCGAAGAGCGAGTATCCGCTTGAAACCGATGCGGGCGACGGCGCATAGCTATTGTCGGAAAAGTAATCCGGCGGGGGGGAGGCGTCGGAGAGGAGGAAGGACATGAAATTATTGTCGATGTCCATGGCGGGCATACTTTGCGAGAAGTCGACTTCGTGCATGTTGCAGTCGGCAGGTGGGGCGAGTGGAGGGTCGGAAGGGGTCGGCGGCGGAAGACGGACGCTCTCGTCAGGAGAAGCGTAGAGACTGAGCGTGTATCCATTGTCTCCCTGGACGCTCTCGAGATTAAGGATGAGACTTGCGCAGCTTTTGGGAGCGAGGCTGTTGTAATTGCTGGAATTCGGCTTGAGCTTGCAGGAGAGACGACCATCAGCGTGGCCCAGCTTTATGTCGAGCTGTGAGGCCAAGAGGTCTTCCACGGGAATAGTGAGGAGCATTGTGCGGGCAATTTCGAATTCCACCTCAAGTCCCTCTAGTTCAAGTGCTCTAAGTACGTCCGAATAGTGCGCGTTTATATGTATTGCCAACCACAAGTCTACATGCGTTTAAATAGCGTGTTTCGGGGCCCGCGCCTCGGCTTGATAAACAATGGAACGGTGAACAACGGAAACTTGTCGGAACTCCCAGATTAACCACTTACCACCGGCAACTGGCTTGGCTGGATACAGAAGTGGAAACCATATTAGACCTGATCCGAATCACTCTGCCATATTTTCACTTTGTTTCGGATGTGGGCAGGGCCCGATCATGCCGGACATGAATGAGGACTCCACGCACCTAAGTGACCGCCGAAGCTATTACGTTCGGACCACTTAGGTAGGTTCTTTTGTAGTGCGAAAACCCACCTGATCCGAATCACTCTGCCATATTTTCACTTTGTTTCGGATGTGGGCAGGGCCCGATCATGCCGGACATGAATGAGGACTCCACGCACCTAAGTGACCGCCGAAGCTATTACGTTCGGACCACTTAGGTAGGTTCTTTTGTAGTGCGAAAACCCACCTAAGTGGTCCGATTAGCGTCGGAGGGGAGGGCGGCCGGTGCTTCTATTACGTGTTGTTTGAGGCCAGTGCTGGCGCATGGCAGTACGAGTCCGGCCATCTTTTTTCAGGCCGAAAGTCCGATGGAAAATGCTCGAGTTCCTTAGCTTCGAAGGTTTCGGGGGAGTCTTCAGATATATCCGGGTAAATTCCAATAGGCGGCTAGCATTTGATAGATAATACTATGTTTGGTTCATTGAACGGCGAGCGAGGCTCTGAGCCGTACAACAATATTTCGCAATAGACAGCCGCTCCGGATGCTCGCACCGGTGGATCATGATGGTTGTATTTGTACGGGCTCTCCATTTACGCGTTGGCGCGAGCGTCGAGTACATCCTGTATCCTCAACTGCGCGTCGTCGGCGTCGCTCTCCCGACAATCCCTATTCCTCAGAACATTTCTCAATACCAAGCTCTGGATCTCAAAGCGCAATAACTTCAAGGTTACTGCTACCGACAACTACTAATAGATCTGGCTGGTGGACCATGGTGGACACACAAGGACTCGGTTAACCAGGCAAGTATATGTCACTTTCTTTCTATGCTAAATTGCCGTAGCCATTGTCAATGTCTACTTCAGGGCGTACATTGCAGCGCACAGTCGCTCTTCATGTCTCCAATGTATTGTCAACAGATCTCGCAACACGGAATACCTGCCGTTGTTAACACAGGTCCTCTTTGTGGTTATGCCATCGTGGTACCACATTAGCCCTTCTGCGTCTAACACAACGCTGGTGAAATGGGCCGCTATCTCTGAGTGATAAATAAGTCCGCGCAACTTCAAAGTAACATTGCTATTGTCACGTAGGCGGTGTTTTAAAGGTGGGTTTCCATGTTCCATAGTCGCTAGTAGGATTCTGATCACTTGCTTTTGAACGAATTGCAGGATGAAGGTGCGCAGGATATGCGGAATCGCTTTCCACGCGCGATACGACACCAACAATTGGCCACGATAAATGCCTGTCACCCTCCGCGGTAACTGACCTTCATGTTGGAGTTTTATAATCTCATCCAACAATTCGAAACTCTTGTCTCAGGTATCCTGATATCCCGCTGGTTATTTTTTTGGAATCAAATCCTTGGATTATCACAGTTCCCTTTGCTGTGTATCCTCTCGAAAGTGCGACGTAATAATTGGGATGATTCTTGCAATTCTTAAGGTGCACGACATTCGGGTCGCGTAGCGTTGAACCAGTTGAACGCGACTCGAGAGGAAGTTGTTCAGATCCAGTGACACTAGAGCATCCGTAAGTCTCCAGGAGCTCGGGAATTTGGAGAGAGAAAAACAGATAGACCGCAAGTCAAATGAAAGACCCCAGCGATAAGTCTGGAACGCGGTCTAACGCGGTTACGTCGAAAAAAAATGAATGGCGCGACAAGGCACGTGGGCGCGGGAGACAAACAAATAACGACAACTTCAATCAAAACGAGCACTGAATTTTGCCGAGAAATGGCGGGTAACGGGATCACGAGAACGATTACCTAAATTCTTTAGGACTCGTAATGTCATGTATTCCTTATAGGGTTAAAATGCTCTGCGCGCGAATCCCGGCATCTCCCTTCATCTTCCCACCCCCAGCGGTATTGGTGGCGAAGGCCTCCGTTGCCGGCCATACCTCTGGCGGGTCCCTCGGCCCAATCCCTCTACTAAAATGATATGTATTTCCCATTATGGCCTGTCTGTCTTCATTGCTCAACATGCATGGATTTTAAGTATCTGCATGACCAAAATTATTGCCAGGCTGGAGGCCTTCAGTGTAGATATTGGGGCACCATAAATGAATGCCATGAATCCAGCTGTTCTAAAGGAACATTGGACGAAGAATGACGAAAGCTAATCTTTGGAGCATCTGTTTGTGTGGCTTTTCTGGTACATCCAAACTGTTGGAGGCCTCCAATTTCAACTACAAAAATCAATCCCTATGAATCTACCTGTTTGTAAAGCATCAGCCATTGAATATTGGGTCTGACAGTAGGAATTTACTGTTTATATAATTGGCGGATCAGGAGCCTCCAATCCAGCGGAGGCCTTCAGATTCGAGATCGAGCCACCATAAAATAAATCTTGGTAGTGAGTGGTTTTTGAGGGAAATTACAAGCATAATACCGAGATCCAAGGAAGGACCCCATATCATCTGATGGTTGAACTGATCGGTGGCCTCCACTCCAATAGCTATAGTGGACCTGCTCGATTGAGTTGATGGATCATGAGACAGATAATCTGTCTGCCACTTACCGGTAATCAGGTGGTGATTATTAACATCCAAATAAGTATGACCCCTGGGCAGGGTCTCCGACACCTATGCTTCAACCACATCATATGCAGTTTCTCTCTGTAATTCTGCACCACCCTTCCAATTCAAATCTGGCAATGGCATGAATATTTCCTCCCATATACGAGAGCCACGGCTGCTACTGACCACAGTGTGCGAAAACAGCAGAGGCCCCATCAATGCTGTTATTTTAGTCCTAAATATTTCTATTCATTCTTCTCCCCATGAACACCCTAACTTTCAAAGATAATTTGAAGCCTACCTTGCAGAGACAATGAATTTAAATCAGAATTGGTGGCTTTCTGGACTCCTTTGTCTCCTGTGTCGGAGGTGGTGGAGGCATCCGAGGGAGGCGCTGGAGCCTCCAACATGGCTATTTGAAGGCCTCAATTTTTGGATGGATCTCATTAAATGAACATATGATTCTGATCATCGATTGAGGTCTTACACTGCTTAGGAGGACTGAAAAGGAGGCCTCTGCTTGCCTTTTGAAGGGTCGGGTGAGGGTCGGGTGGAGACCGGGCCGGAGATTGATGGGCCAATCAGATCACAAATAGCGGTTTGTTGAATGTAAAACATTTACTATGAGCTCAATACTGGACAGAATATTATGAGACTAGAGCCAAATGAAAGCTGTAAGTAGCCCGGACAATAGAAAATCAACAGATCTTGGCCTACATGAGTTAAACTTTGCGGTGCACGAATATGTACCAAAGCCAACTAAGTTGCATTGTTGAAACCTGCGTACATTGCGAGAACACCAGATTCAAGACTTTTCAAAAAACTCTAATGGCAAGATCTATTCTTGTAAGTCATGGGATACTCTTACTATGTATCAGAGCACTCTCAAGTAATTATTTAGAGGGCTGTGCCACAGGTTTAGAGGAGGGAACCTACAAAATTCAACATATGGCTCTAACATCTTGTAAATTGCTGATTATCCTATAGTTACATAGGGCATCTGATCCTACTTGATTGTTTCAAGCATGGCCAATCTATAATCAGCTGTTCACTAGGTTTAATACACCACAATGAAGATCCAATGGAGGCCTCCAATTAGGCCTCCAACTGACAGGTGGCTTTCAAAAGGCTGAATCACATAGATCTCGAACTGGATGCTATTTCGAGGCCCCCAAATGAACTCTAAACTCCAATATAGGACCAATGTAACGAATTTTTGGTGGCAGATTATTGAAGACTCTGTCAAGTTTAATGTGTAAGGTAAACCAAGCTTCAGGTTCAATAAGCATAGGTGCCCCATATTTTCGGACTGATATATTCCCTTCAACACCATAGAGATCATGTACAAGGTTGAAGGCATTCATCTAACCCAAGGAAAAAGGCTTGGAGGACAGCTACGAAAGCGGAGGCCTCCTCCTCTAAATCAGAACAGGCGGCCGGGCAGGCCTACTCTTCTTCTTTTCATGCATTCCAAATTTACACAGGAAGAATCACATGGTTGATTCTTGTAAATCACTGCTTCATGCTCTCGCCTACCATCCCAATTAAGCACATTGAACAATCAGAGGCCTCTAATCATTTCAAACATCAGACAAAAATGGATGTATGCTCTGATTGGAGTAGTGAATTTTAATGTGATTCCTTATGAACAGTTGGGTTCATCTTACGGTGCCCCAATCTCAAAGCAGTAGGCCTCCCTCCACCGGATTTGAGGTTCCTAGTCAGCCAATCATCATAAAACACATTCCTGCAATGAGATTGTGGTACTACATGGTCAATGATTCTTGAACAGCCAGATTTTATTTTTACAGTAGAGCAAGACAAAAATTGGAGGCCTCTGACAGATTGGACGCACCAGAGAAGCCACACAAATATATTCCTGCCATTAGATTTGGTATTCTACATCCAGAATGCTCCAACCCTCCCCTATCATGACTGGATGCATGGGCATTCATTTTACAATACCCCAATATCTAAATCGAAGGCCTTCAACCCGGCAATATTTTTGACTCAGCAGATGATGAATTCATGCATGTTGAGGAAAGACACTCCAGGATTTGATGTCTAGATACAGCCAATTTTGGTAGCAGGATGGGGCCGAGGGACCCACCGGAGGTATGGCCGGCAACGGAGGCCTTCGCCACCAATACCCCCGGTGGTGGGAAGATGCCGGGACTCACGCGCAGGGCATTTTAACCCTATAAGGAATACATGACATAATAGAAGCACTGGCCGTCCTCCCCTCCGACGCTAATCGGACCACTTAGGTGGGTTTTCACATTACAAAAGAACCTACCTAAGTGGTCCGAACGTAATAGCTTCGGCGGTCACTTAGGTGACTCCACGACAAACATCGGGCACCTAAGATTAAACGATGAAAGCTCGGAAGAAAAAGGTTCCCCATATCCAACAATTGTCCCAGAGCGACGAGTTTGTGGCGTTGGGTGTGCATGCAGATCTGGAAAAAGAATACGTGCAGCAGGGAACCAGAAAGGAATCCCCGCTTTGTCGTTACGGCGCACATCTGAAGGAGAGATAAAAATCAGTGTTGGGAACGCGTATCCCGAGCCCTGTTGAATGGGCCTTGAGATAACAGAAATAGACATTGGATACATAGTACTTTTTGAGTTCTCGCCCTCCCGGTATCTGGTTGAATGCCGGAGAAGCTTCGAGCACGGGCCGCACGGCTCAAGCGCCGAATCTCCGTGATGTAAATCACCGATTACAGCTGTTTCCGAATATGTTGACTAGTGATGCCGCGAGGTGAAGGTAGCTCGAGCTGATTACCACCTCGCCTCGGAGCATTACCATATCCAGCGTCTCGAGCTGATGGGAACTCGCCTCGGCTTGAGCTCCACTGATGGCGCTTTCCTTTAATGGTAGCTAGAGTCCCCTATGTGACTATGTCCCCCATGCTTGAAAACAGCCTTTGCGCCCATAATCCAGGCTCGATACCGGTGTGTGTGGGGGAAAATAATCAAATAAAGCAATAAAGATACTAAAATACTCCGGAGATCTCCGGGGATTGATCATTATCTCCGAGATGTCTGAAACACTTCGGATCTCGTTCCGGCCTGTCAATCCCACGGCCGCCAGATAGCGCAAAGAGTTTAATGCTGGCTCCATCTGCACTCTTTTATTATGAAAATATTTGGGGGGCCTTGAACAGATTCCAAGGTCCTACAAATTTTTTTAAAGTGGTATCTGTCGGGAGGCGAGTATATTATTGACTTTTCAACCCAACCGGCTAGATACCGACTGACTTTGAATTGTCTGATCCGAACTTCGGCCCTATCACGTTAATTCCCTGCTAACAGATCGCTTGTTTTTCGCTCGTTTCTACCGCAAGCCTCTGGATACAAGGCATCTCAAGGGTAAGAAGACTACTATCAAGCCCTATATAACCTCACTGGTCCCAATCTCTGCCAAAATAATGTTGTCCATGGTGGTCTCTGCAGGACAGAATTGCCGAAAGCCATCTGAAAACAATTGAGTATATCTTCCTCAATTCTGGGGCAAAACAAGTGATTCAAAAGATCCACATGACCGTAAGGACTCGCCCAGGACAGCTACCGCATTTAATATGCCATCCGACCTCAAACACGGCCTCATCGACGTGTTTTTTGATGTGCACCTCAATAATCACCCCACACCAAGTTTGCTCGTCCTTGTCAAGTATTGGGTCAATTAAATTCAAGGCACCTCTGTTACAAGAACATATTGCCCACCCGAAGACGTTTGTCACCTCCACTTTCCAACACACATCGAAAGGGGTCCCCGCCGCTGTTCTCTCTTGGCATGGGAGTCTCGAAAGATTTGTACACACCTCATTCATTTATGCATCTTATCTTGTGAAGAGATGCTCCTACAGACTCTCTAATGTTATTGAACAGAGAGATAGCCTTGTTCTCTGCATGCACCGGTGATTGAGCACGAGAACTATGCAAGAAGTGCCTTTTCACACTTCTTTGGGTGCTTTCGCGCTCGGAGCTGAGATTGCGGCAGATGAATCGGTCTGTACATTAACAGATCTACTGATATCTACCACGGCGCTTTGTCACAAGTGCGATCTGGATAATCTGGATTGCGTCCCTTGCAAGTGAAGTCCCTCCCACTCTTTCCACAATCTCGACATGAGTTCTCGCAATCCGTCCACCCTCTCTTCCCTTTGCATTTTGGATTCCCACATTTGCGGCAGGTCCTTGTTTTTCGTGGCTTCTTCGGCTCTGGTGCTGGAGGCAGATGCTCAGCAACCCTCTTCTTCGAAAGCTGGTCTGCGATGCTGAGGTGGCTCGTCCTGGGCTGATTCCAAGAAGGTGCCGAACTGGATCCAGCTGCAAACTCCGTTGCTGCAATTACTCCGGAGGCTGCAGTACCACTGGAAAGGCCAAATTCAGAGAAATTTGGCGTGGCAACAGTGCCCCCATCGTGCATACTAGGACTGAGCTCTGGCAAATTTGGCCCCATAGATTCCGTAAGAGATAAAAACCCGTGATCAACATGATTAGACTCTAGCGTGGACTCCGGAATCATTTCTGGAGCCCCGATTGTGCGTCTCGGATCCTTGAGTAACAGCTGTAAAGGAGCACGAGATTTCGCTGTCAGCGCCTTGGTTTGCTTGATGTTGGCACCTGTTTTCCAATCACTATTCAGGTACGCTTTGAGCTGTTCAGATAGCTGATATTGAAGTATTAATCAATTGAGCAGTGCTACAGTAAATAGTTCTCACCTTATAAGAAATGTTCTCGAGTTGATCAGCATACGAGTTCCAAAGAGACACTGCATCATTCGAATTATGAGCTGAAGACAGATTGGTGGCGAATGAGGGCTCTGCCATCAAATCACGGAAGAGTTGGCGTTCTGCAGCATTGTGAACAGGGAGAACGGCCCTGCGTGTGCCTTGGACAGATGCAAGATATTGATGCTGTTGCTTCTGTGGCCAAAATTGGGGGTTATACGAGGCCATTGCACATTCCGCGCGGATTTCGTCTGGGATAGGTAGGACACCAGCAACCTCGTTCGTAGGGAGGTAAAGATTTCCATTGACCCAGCCTGTGAGTAGTATCAGATTGATAAGACGATCGACACTTGCAAGAGTCGAAAGGAGCTCTTGGATCTCATTTGTGATCCAAATGCTGTAGTGTCCACGGTAGCGTTTGCCTGTACGATTGAACACACCAATCTGGGGATACACTTAATAACTGTGTATTGAGAAACAATTAGGAATAATTCACAACCAGATTATGGCGCAAGATGAAATCTTTCAGACTTGCATTCACATGCCGAATACCAGCACCTGAGGTTGGAAGTCTGGAATGTAGATGAGTATGAACACCGCCCTCGGTGAAATTTGTGCCCCGGATGCAGCGGTACAAGGGCAACCCGAATTTATCAACACCAATTTGATAATAGAGGGCGATACCCGGAGGGTCTGACAGGAAGCCCTTGCGAATGAGTTCCAACACATTTTTTGCAACAGCCCAAGCCGCTGGGTTGAATAAAGGCAAGCCTGTCGTCGCATCCTTAAGGGGACCAAAGGTATGAAAAACCTGTGAGACCACCGGGTATAACTGTTCTGGTGGGGGGATTATGTGCTTGCAACGACGCCAGACCCAGGAAGGAGCACGGCCTAAAATTGTGTCCCAACTCTGCGGCGGATTTTGACGCTGGCCCCAAGCTATGATCCGAGCTTTATCTTGTGGATCTGGAATAAAAATTGTGTCCCGCAGGGCTCTTGCAAACTCAACGCGCAACCCATGA
Source organism: Mycena vulgaris (assembly GCA_029204335.1). Taxonomy (NCBI): domain Eukaryota; kingdom Fungi; phylum Basidiomycota; class Agaricomycetes; order Agaricales; family Mycenaceae; genus Mycena; species Mycena vulgaris. Next base: position 98,942 of record JARGYA010000177.1, read on the forward strand.
ACAGCTGAGATGTAAAACATTTTGAAGATGTGGAAGGCATCCTTGAGTACACGGCTTCGAATGTAGGAAAACCACATGGCCACATCTTGTTCTCCGAGGATCCTCTGCCCTTCTTCTCGACTAGTCGCATCAACCTGGTGAGTCGTGATAACTGCGGGATTAGATGGAACTGCAGTCTTGATCTCCTCAAGCAGTAATGACCCGAATCCGGAAGGATCAGACTCAAGGGCCTCGACGGCACTCTGCAGATCGGGCAAGAGCAGTGAAGTGGAATCTGATGTCTGGTCTACTGCAGAAGGAAGTGCTGGGGCAGGAGATGATATTGATGGAACAGGGACAGAGGTTGACAGACGAAGATGGCTTCGGATACACACAACATTGAACGGTGTGGGCCCAAACGATGAAAGACTCTGCTGGTGAGTCTTTATGACAGCTGCTGGAACCAAAACCTTTGTGACCTCAATAATACATCGAGCACTGGAAACCTTGATGCCAGCATGTTCACCATTGAGTCCGGTGATTTTTCCTTGGGCAATGAGTCGGGTGCGATCATCGTTGAACAGCAGGATAGGTGTTCCGAGCTGTACAGGATCGGGTAAGGGAGAGGGAAGTGGAATTTGGGACAGTGTGTTGTACATGCAGAGAGATGCATAAACATCAAGAGCGGCATATTGGACTTGTGATGGTGAGAGTGTATTGTTCTCCCATGCCGAGCTAATGCGTTCTGTAACATTTTTATCCAGCCGCTTTCCCAGGACAGTTGCACAGAGGTCAGCCAGACCAACTTTGGCAGATGAAATCACAAGTCGATCCTTTGCAAATTTTGCAAGATCAACACCACCAATGAACGGATGGGGAGGATTAACAGCCTGCTGGAAGTATTTTAGATCAGCATTGATGCCTCTTCCAACCTTCTTAATGCGGGGATTGCTCAGAACCTGCTGTAATTGCAATGACAGGTGGCCTCCAGTAAGCATTTTCCCGATCTGGAGAAATAAATAAATCAGAGAGTTAATAACAAGGAAGGGATTGGATGCACCTGAAGGATATAAATATGATCCTTGTAAGCAATTTGAAGAATTGCAGTCTGTCCACGCCCTGTGACATAGCCTCGCTCCGAAGTCTCGACATTCCATTCTGAATCTAGAAAGATAACCACATCATTCCCTTCATCATCATCGGGGACATCTTGAAGGATAGTTTGCATAGCAGAATTGATAGCTGCAGCAGAGTCGAGTATGTGAATTCCGAAATTTGGTGGAATGGTGAGCAGGGGCAGATGAGAATATTTTTCGACCGCAACAACTGCTTCACGAAGTGAAGGAAAGCACCGTTCGAGAAATTCCTTGTCAGCCATGTTGTCGGTATAAAAAACTTGTGGCTGGTCATGGCCGTAGCGCTCGAGGGATTCTCGCATACGGTGAAGTGCCAACTCGAACTGGGAATGTGATTTTGTTGCAACAAGGTTGCAGACTCGGATCTCTCCTCTCTCATTTGTTACAGTGAGGAGGGCAATGAAAATCTGCTGGCCATTGACTTTTGCAACATGTTTTGCAAGCTAGGTATGAAATCAGAGCAGTAATCAGAATTTAACACTCATCCACGTACCTTGAAGCTATGATCGATAGCTGCGATCAATGCTGGAAGCATTGACATTGCCTGGTCAAAATCAAGCCCATGTGCTTCAATAAATTTGTCGAAAAGGTCCCGCAGCCATTGCGAGCTCGGAATAAAGCCATGGTATCCATCTGGGGAGGTATCATCAAATGGCTTGAAGCTTTTAAACTTCATGTCAGGGCGAGAGCCCAGCTCAGTCACAGTCCAAAGATATGCCAGATGAAGTTTGTCGAAATACTCCAAGTGGCGGACACGAAGGGCATCAGAAAACTGTTTAGTCCCCATTCCGCACTGGAAACATGACCGCATGAACATAAATAAGCTTTCCGATATTGCATTGCGGTGGCTGAGCATGGCAGGAAAGCGGGAGGCAAGTGATCGGGGAAGATTTCGGATGATGCGTGGGTCCCAGCTGCGAAATGTCACTGTCTTTTTCCCAGATTTCAGATTGACACATGAGGGGCAGATGTATCGATACCCGATTATCCAGAACATTTGATCCAGATCAACGCAGCGACGCGGGCGAGCAATATGGTCATGGCGATTCAATGGTTGTCGGCAGTTAGGGCACGGAATTGATACAAGAGCTTGCGGGTCCCATAAAAAGAATTGTGCCTGGAATAATTTCTCGGGGGATAGAGTCGATGGAGTAGCATTGCCGCGAACACAGAAAAATGGGTCGCGTGTCGGAAACCAGAATGTTTTCCCCTCGCGGTAAAGCCTAGGGAGTCGATCTGTTCCACGTGGTGCTGCCTCTGAAAGCTTCTCGTCAAATTGGGCCTTGAGCCATGCAGGCATCGGCTTTGCTGTTCGTCGAGCCATAGGTGTCGCGGTAGATGAAGACATGCCGGTGTCATCCTCACCGTCCGATTCGCTACCCGAGTCGCTGTCCGAGGCACAATCATCCTCACCCACACCATCATTCAGGAGTCCGACATATTCATCCTCCTCCTCCTCCGAAAAATCGACCACTGCAGAGCTATCAAGCTCTGGAATAATTACATGCTCGGAAAAAGCTGCGGGGGTATCTGTATTGGATGCCTCGAGGTTTAAACGATGACGATCCGGCACAATGGAGTGGCCATCCTTCATCTGCAGGACCTGTGGGCTGTCTGGATTGAGAGGGGGTCGTACTCCTTCGACAAACTGAGAAGAGTGCCAATTCTTCAGCATCTGGGATTATATACAATAGATTACTGCACATACAACTTTTTTCATCCGAATTTCGGTTTTTCGCGGCGGCGAGTGTAAACGAGGTCGACCAACTGGGTTCTTCGCAGGCTCCGGCTCCGGTTCACCTGCCAGACGGGCTCGTTGATTTTTCCCGGTCCCAGGTGGACGACCAAGACGTTTGGGAGCATTTGTTTCCTTGACTGTCCGCTTATTTTTATTCAATGACCCTTTCGGCCGCCCCGGTTTTCGCTTAATGGGCTCTGGGCTGGGGTTGGGAGTGGATTGTGGAAGGGAAGTAGGGCCAGTTGTCTCAAAAGCATTGCTGAAAAGAACAGAATGGTCAGAGATTTTACAAAGAATTGTCTGTATGTCACGCACCTATTACTTCCAGGATTTCCAAGCATGGCCACGGCAGTCATTTTAGCATTTGTATGCATCACACTTGGACCAGGATCCTCTGGTTCCATCCCATCATTGCCGGCATCCGTCATGTCTTCAGCGGGTGTGAGATTCGAGCGAAGAAGGTGTGAGTCAGATGCAGATGATGGCCGGACAGGACAACTACTTGGGAGTCACTAAGGCCGAGTAAGGGCCAGATTTGGATATGGGAGAGGAGGAAAAGAGGAATTGGATTATCGATAGTTGAAAGCGGGTCGAAATACGCGAAGAGAGGAGTGCAGGCTGTCCGTGGTGCGGGCCCCGAGACACGTCACATGTACGGCAAGTGGCTGTGCCCGGCTTCCGGGCCGTTTTCAAACTCCGACGCTATCTAGATACCGGTATCCCCCACCGCCATTAGTAACGAGCCATAATCATAATCCATGTGTGTATGGACACTAAGTCATTTGAGGTCCTGATCGTCCCTAGTTATCGGCTTCGGCAGAAAAAACAACGGTGATGTCGTCTGTCAGAAGCCTTTCCGGTGACTATTCCAGTTTACGGCATCCACGGAGACAAAAATCTGAGGACTCGGGCGCCCGATCAGATTAGTAGGCAACCAGATAACGCTTCGGCCTGAGTAACTAACCTGGTTGTCTCCTTGGATTTGCTAGCGTTATTATTGGCGCAAACTGCTGCGTACGCGGAGGCAGCCTCAGAGTCACGTGCACTGTCAGGGGCTTGAGTCATCCTCTAATCCGGGTCGTTCCAGAAGTTGTGCAGGATGTGTGTTCGGCCCTCGAGCCCCCCCGTCCATCGCGCATCGTGGCGACGTGAAGGCGATGTGCGAAACAAACTGAGTATTATTAGCATTTAGGACATCTTTATGTGCATCCGGCGGCTGAGCGCTGAGCACCACATCATTCTCTTTCAGTTGCGTCTCGCTGTGCGGACCGGTGACGCCGCTCAAACTCACGGTGACCGTATGAAAGGCCCCGCTCGCCTCGGAAAGGAGTCAAATTTCTGCTGGACGCGCCACTGCGTGGAAGCTGAGTCTAGCTGAGTAAATGCGTCACTCGCAGGAGCTCGGAGTCGGCGGAGAAACCGAAATGGCGGATATTGGGAGCAGAGTTCTGGATAGTTTGCCTGAGTCAGCCCGACCCAAGAACGCCAAGAGACCGTGCGAGTTAGTCTCTCGTAGACAGACGCTTCAACACGAAGCTCGTACCTCACTTGTTGAAGTCTGTTAGTTACCGCGGGGGTCCGATCACAGTGCTCCGTTATTATGTAATTGCGGAGTTTGAATTTCCCTCGGCCAAACCCGCGATCCCATCGTGCAAACCTCCTGGGTGTTGAAATATCACAAGGACTATCTAAAACCCATTTAATACCTACCAAAGAGGCTGTGGAATATTTCTGGACATTTTAAAGGTATTTCCACCTCATTTGAGAAATACTGTCGAAAGTTGATTGCGTAATCACGCGCCCAAATCATCGTCCCGTTTCCCTAGTTTTGAAGACCTCTGTCGAAATTGTGAAGAGACAGACCTTCATACACAGACTTGGCAACCCACTCTATGTAGAAATTCCATGGAATATCGCGTCCCACACAAAGCGCACGTCGCGACGTGAATTTAAACTCCGCGATTACGTAATAACAGAGCACTGTGATCCAACCCCCGCGGTAAACACTAGACTACGTGCGAGTCGGACTGGGCGGCGAGTTAGCCGAGAGCACCGCCACTGATATGTGTCTTGCTGTCAACCAGCTGTCAACTCAAATCTTGTCTGATCCTGTTCCTGGACCCGAGTAAGTAAAAAATAATTTATGTAGCCCGCTGCGCGGCAGGGCCCGCTATCCATCTTTTTTGTTCCGATCCATCATCTCAGCTCTCGGCTGTATTTCACTCACTGCAAGCAGGAAAAATTAGAGGAGAGTACAATATAATTGGATTTCACGTCTCGTCAGAATACAAATACAAAGAAATCAGATGTCATATAAGTAACAATAAGTTGGGAGGAGCGCGGGGAGGCAGCCCCCGCGCCCGAGGTTGCGAGGAAAGATGTGGGCCGAAATCCTCGGGGGGCGGCCACGGGGAGGCAGCCCCCGAATGGGGATGAGCCGGAAAGTGATGGAATAGAACAATATGCGTGAATGGCGAAGAGGAGGCCCCAGAAGAGAGATCTGTTGGCGCGTGAGAAGAATGATGGAGAGTTTACAGTAAATAATGCGTACGGCCATGTGGCATGTCTGCAGATTCGGGAGCTGAGGTCGCGAGGACGACCCAATGTGATGTGGAGGTCAGATAACGTGTGATGAGGGAATGGAGACAAGGAGTTCAAAAACTCGACGAGCCACGGCGTTGATAATTGTGCGGGAATGGGTCGTCCAAATTCACTTCCATGGACGGAGTATTCTGCGGGAAATGGATTGACAAGGCGCTGGCTGCTGATACAAATGAACATTCAGCAAGAGACAGATCGAGATAGAGCATGCGGCGTACCGAGATACTAAATGGCTGAACTGATTATTGTCCATGGGAGGCGCGAAGACTTGGAGCGGGACGGATAGCGAGATCACCTCGAGGGGTAAGCGAGTAGGTTTTCGCTGAGCGGGGGTGACAGGCGTGCCGGGAATACGGGGGTTGAAGAGCGAGATCTGGCATCGGCGGGAGTATAAGGACAACGAGGCGCGCGGGGTGGGGGTCGACCACAAGGTGCGCCGGGAAGATTGGTGGCTTTGACAGTGGTGTGGAAGTGGTAGAGAGTGGAACGACTCTACGATCGTCGGCGCTTAGCTTTCGGTAACTGCGCTGGACTAAGGTCGTCCAACTTGCGCTTGGTCAGGCGCCGCCCAGACTGCCCAGTCTCCCGCGCGGATCCAGCATGAGGAACGGCTTGTGAGGATCCTGTCCCTGTCGCAGCTGTAGGTCCCGTACTGGCCGTGGAAAGCCCGGTGGACGCAGACGGACCGGTGAGGGCGGCAGCAGAGATGGCTGCTGCTGTGACGGGGAGCTTGCTGCGCCGAATCGGGGCGGTCAGCACAGCATTTGATCGCTGCAGCTGATTGACAGCTTGTCCCGCATCCACGCCCTCTGTGCGCACAGCGGGTGGCTCGCGTGCCTGAGCCCCCGCGCCGTACGACTTCGTGATCACTTTCGATGCCCATGTTGCTTCGACCTCTGTCCCATGTTGGATAACAGTTCTCAATGCCAAGTATTCCAAACGACGAAACTCGACTCGTGCGTCCTCCGAGCGACGACAGCAGATCTTGGCCTTCGAAAACGGCGTGAGGATAACAAGGCCATTCAGCGATGTAACCCGAGACAGCATAACGTACGGAGACTCCGTTCCATGGCAGCCTGTCAGGTTCACGATGCAGTTCTCAATCGTCTTTCCCTGTGCCTTGTGGGCGGTCATTGCGAATGCTGGAAGAATAGGCAACTGGGTACGTTTGACAGTAACACTCTTTCCGGAATGTGGATGCTTAAATGACATGGATACGGTGTCAGTTAGGGCGACTACGTGGTGAGCAGGGAGATCAGGCATCAGTCCAAGAGTTGTGTCCGGCGCTTCTACCACGCAAGAAAGTGCGTGTCGTTTTCCATCTGAGCCTACCTCGTACCTAATGCTCACAAGCTTTCCAGCACACCCATTTACAACTCCCCCTTGGACGTCAAAATTTTGCGAGAACATCACAGGCATACCTATTACGAGAGGAATGCGCCCCAACCGATAACATGTCTTACCCGAATCCAATTCCGACAGTTTTGTCTGAAGCGCGGGATCTTCGATAGGTTTATTTCTGCTTAGAGAATCCGCCGAGTAATACCAATGAAGTGGTTCACCAGACTCAATGGCAAAATCGCGTGCCATTCTGACGTTGAGCGCGTCCTTCATCGCATTTTCGGCGACAATGACCGGGGCACTACTCCAAGGTTCAGCCGTCCAGTCTATGTCCAGATTAGATGCCAGGCGCGTGTTCAACAGATCATAATCCGCATCCGTACATCGACCATCTCGCAGGCGACCGAGCAAGGCAACAAATGCTTCGTTTCCAGGCCCAATCTGGCGCATAGGTTGAGTTAGGATGACCACGGTTTTCACTGACAGCCAGAGCAGTTTCCCAAAAACCACCTTTTGCCCTGACTTTGTTGCCGCCTTTGCAATGACCTTATTGTCCAGATGGCTGTACAGACGTGTCTGCCCCACAGGAGGAAGTTGTGCAAAATCTCCAGCAAACACAATACTTATACCACCAAAAGCTGAGTCATTTCCTTTGGCGACACTGAGCGCGTGGCTGATATCGTGAAGCAAAGCACATCCAACCATCGAAACCTCGTCAATGAACAGATAATCAACGCCCTCCCACATCGCCATCAACTCGCGTTTGCTCTTAGCAGATCGGGCAGTGGACAAGTGCTGACTGAACATTAAGGCCGCATGGAGCGTCATCCCTGATATGTTCCGAGCGGCAACACCTGTGTAAGAGGACAATCGAAATCGGCGCGCTTGGCCTCGCTGAATAAAGAAGTCTTCCAGTGCGTGTATTACTGCAGATTTCCCTGTGCCGCCTTGACCTCCCAGATACATCCGCAACGGATCATCAGACTCTCTGGTGCTGTGTTCAGCTACTATTCGGAATGCGCGTTCCTGTTCGGTATTCAGAGTGTGCTTCAACACGATTCCATCGATACTGAGAGCAGGGGTACGGGTTTCAGCAAGTGCGGCATCTCGGTCAATGATCTGATCAACCTCACGTATTAGAGGTTCAGCCCGCACAGAAATCTGCTCTCTGAACGCTGCCCCTTCCGCAATACCGCCAGACTTGTGCGTTTCAGCCAATGAGGGTGTGCTCTTCGTCGTGCTGACAGGATTTACCCCAGATGCCCATTTTTTCCACTCCTCTTTCCTTGCATCGTAAGTTTTTTGCCATAGAGACTCAGCATCACGGTTACGATCTTCGACGCAGGTATGCAGCGGACCAGTTGCGGAGACGTGTCCGGGCGTACGAGCTCTACGATTCCCGAATATTCCGCACTCCTCTGCACATTCAAACGCTGCAAGGATATCCGCATGAGCACGGTCACCGTGCTGAGATCGGGATAAATCCATGGATTGTAAGTGCTGAAGCACATCATTTTCGTCTTCTTCTCCAAATTCGTGGTTTCCGCCGCGTTGCAACTCAAGAGACAGCCCAACCTGGCGTCGTGAACGACGGTTTGCGTAGTGCGCGTCCCGACTATCCTTGCACTCATGTAAAATCTGCATATTATTGATACAGTCAACGACATCTTCGGGGCACTCCTCGCGCAAGAACTGTTCATACGCTTGCACCCAGGTTTGGTGAGAATGGCGCAAATCGGCAGCGTGTCGCCACGGTTTGAATAAGATGAGCATTAACCTTGCGTGCTTGGCAGCTGAACTTTGATGGTCGCGGCGCGGAATTGCGGGCCCTATAGGAACGGGAACTCGTCGCCGGTTGTGTGTCCGAACCCTTACGACGTGTGTATCCGATTCCAAATGGTCTTCCAAAAATTCGACCCGTGGAAGAGGCTTTCCCCTACACTCAAGAATGTTCTCCGGAGTCCACTTAAGCTCTCGTGGCTGAGATGCATCCGCGTCGGGCTCCTGAGGTGCGCCAAGTTCCGGTTCATCCTCTTCCCGTTCCTCCTCAGCATCAGATTCATCTTCGACGTGGCGTTTCTTTTTTTGGATTCGCTCCTTTTCTGTTTGCGCAACGAAATCCCAGACATTCACATCCTTCAACAACTTGCCCCGGGACTGGTAATCGCACGCCTGGTTTGCAGTGGGAATTGCAGTGCCCGAATTGTTGAACTTCAGGGTAATCTCATCAGCATCGTCAGCGAACGGGACCTCGTCAGGATCATCACTTGGGTCATGCAGCAGCTCATCATTACACTCGTCTGCGGTGTCAGTAGGACAAGTCTCGGGATCGTCGGACTGGCTATCGGGCAAATCCGATTTGGCTTTCTGTGTTTCGCGCAACGGGTAACATTCCGGACTAGGTTCCTCACTGTTAATAAATCCCTCGAGGCTCGTCCAGTACAGGTTCACATAGTGGTGGCTGGTAAAATGATCTTCAAAATCCATTAGGTACGACACAACCTGCTGCGACGACAGCTCCTGCTTTGAAATCAACGAATGTGCACATTTCTGTAACAATTTCCGAGCTCGCGACTCGAGGTCATCTTCGACAGGATCAAATTCCCCTAGCTTATTGACGGCTAGCTCCAGTGCAGCATACGCGACATGAGCTTGGAGCTGTGACTTGGTAATGTAATCCGTGATATAGTACAGGATGGCCTTGGCTGCAGGTCCAGAGCCGATGAACTTGATGTCCATGTTACATCGAATGGCTTGCAACATCGTCAAGTTGAAATTATTAACTAGTCCATCCAGGCAACGTAAGCGAAATTCACCAGTCTCGAGGTCGAATACACTAATAGGATTTTCGTTGCTGCAGTCTAAGTCAAACCGGCACTCCCGAGGATCTGGATGTCCCTTCCAGTACTTGAAACAAGTGGTAGTATGACGATGGCGCTGGCACCGTTCAACCAGGTTATGCAGATCTTTGGCCTCAGCTTCCGCAGCTACGTCGGGATCCACTTCAGGACCAGGTCCGCGAGTTGCACAGGGATGGAATTTGGATAGGGGAGTTTCAAGGTCGGGGGCGGGGTCAGGTGGTACGGCTGTTGAGATAGTGTCATCTAAGAATGCAATCAGGCGCTTCTGGAACTCCTCATTTCCGCCGTTCTCCATTGCTTTCGCCTTGATCTCGTTAGGGTTCATTCCTCCCTCTAGCCATACCATCATATGGCAATGTAGACTGCCTCTTCCCTGGGCTTCAACACAACCGTAGTATGCCTTTACGACTCCAAGAATTCCACCGTCCTTGTTTTTTTGCTTGGGATCGTAAGCAAGAATTGTATCAATAAAAGCCTTCATGTAGATGTTGAAGAATCGTGCGGCCACAGCGGGATTCTTGGCAATTCCAATGGACTGCGTGATGTAGTCGGGTATGTCATTCGGGGTGAGATTGTCTAAATCAATTTCATTGCCAGCCAAAAAATTTACAAGTGGATTGTAGACGTCGGCTGGGTTGATAGTGATGTAGAAGCTGGGCAGGCCTTTCTCAATCATGAGTGCTCGAATTTGATTACGCATAACCAGCTTTGACTGAGCAGATCCGGGAACATTAGAGTTGATTATTGATACCTCCTTCATCAATCTCAGGACGCGACGTTCCTCTAAATTGTTAGCCGTCGTACTATCCCCAGCTGCAACTCGTTCAGAAACTATATGAACAGCGGCTGGTGAGACTGTGCCGAATTGCGCTGCAATGTAGTCGAAATTTGCACGTTTGACTTTTAAGCTTGTTCTGAGTAGAAGCGCACGGCGTTGCACCATATTGAAGCTGGTGAAAAGAAAAGAATAGTGTTCTTGGAACCGACGATCAGCCAAATTGAACAAGTGCTTGATATGCCGTTTGAACGACAAAGGGGAGCGCCTACGAGAATCCTCAAGACCACCCATACCATACGGGAATAGAGTTGGATAAATCATCGGAAACAGAGCGGGATTGTTGAATTCATTTACAGGGTTGCGATCATGAGGGATTTCAACGTAGTTGCTGCCAGGTTTTTTGAGGTGTTTCAGTGCTGCGGATCGCAGGATATGCGCCGGTGCGTTTCCATCGACATCGGCGACGACAACACTCTGGAACGCAGTCTCAGAAACTGGGGGCCGTAGGATGTCATTCAAATCCAAGGTGGTAGCAGAGTCGGACGGGAGAGACGATCCAGGCACATAATCAGATGTAGTCGCGTCTATTCCAGCAGAGGGAATAATGTGCTGTATGTGGAATGGGAGGAGCTCGTTGTCATCGTGATCCCGAAGGACTGCACGGTCAATGAGGACGTCTCGATAGAGATGATTGTGGATTTTGAGCCAATCGAGTGCCTTCATCACTCGCTCTTTGCGCACTATGAGAGGTGTTGCTTTATTTTTCAACCAGTCCGCAGTGGGAGGTTTCGAACCAACAAATATCACACATACCGGCGTGATGATATCTTCAATCGAAGGGGGCAGGGTTGTGGCGACAGCCGATGGTTGCTGAGGATAAACTATTATGTGGCCGCGGACACCCCGCTGTGTGGTCGGTATGTGAGGGTCCTCATCGCGCAATTGAATTATCCAGCACTTTGCACGGCAGAGCGCAACCATCGCTTCTTCAACGACGGTCAGGCCAAGTAGTTCGGGAGGTACCGGGCCAAGGTAATTGTGATTGGCAACTGACTTGGGCGGGACTCTGTCATTCTTCAGGGCTGTTTTGCACTGCTTGCAACAGACAAGGAGAGGTACATTGGTCTCAAGCTCACTTTCAATGCATTCTGGATCAAGTAGCAGATCAGAATATGGGGTATTAGGCGCGTTAGGCATTGGTGGTTCTGGACAGTGGGGACTGAGCCATGGCGCTGGAGGAGGTGAAGGACGATAATCATCCATTTCGATGTCCACGTCGGGATCGGAACATGCGAGCGGGTCTTCAACTATCCCCAAAGAATGATTTTCACGAGAGATAGATGGTGCTCGAGACCCGGGAACCAAGGAGGGAGACGACAAGCGAGACCGTCGGAGCACGTGCTCTGATTCGTTTTCTGATTCGCAGGCTGCAGTGCTGCAACTGTCAGACCCATATCCAGACTCGTCCTGTGAAACGGGCATAAAAACACGGTCTGGTCGGCGCAGCAGCTCAAATTTAAAGTCTGACATTCGGATCGTAGCCCGGTCGCCAACGGGAGCCGCCTCTCCACAGCTTCCACAGTTGAAAGTACGCAGCTTTGCGGATGAAATTCTCAAACCAAAGTTATCCAACAGTCGCCGCTTCAACGGTTCAGGAACAAGTTGGGGCCACTGTTCGCGTAGTCTCGCACTTTCTAGAGCTCTCGCTTTCTTAGCTGTTCCTGTGAGCGATAAAGTACCTTCTGACTGTTTGCCATTCTTTAAACGTGTAAGAAATGACCTCAGACGTGCTCGGAGTTTTTTCACATTGTCAGATTCAACGTAGGAGACATCGTGCAGCTCCAGCAGGCGGCGTAAGGGCTTTGTATTCAACATAGGACAGACTTGGCGGAGAATGTGGATTTGAAGGACAGTGGAAGGATCATCCGAGGGATTATCCAGGTCATCACGGTCTTGGAACTGGGATACAAGAGAAGCACATGATAAATGGGAGACAAGTCCCTCACCACGAAGGCAGAAGCCGTTGCTCAGGTGCAGAGTAATTGCATCCCTGATAAGTTGACGACTGTCCTTCCCGCGGGAAATTTTTAATCCATGAGCCTGTGCGAGGGCTAGCAGTGATCCACGAGGTAATTTCTCCAGGTCGTTGAAAATAGACAACGCGGGATTTCGGTCAGAATGGGACGAAACATTTGCAGTTCGACGAGTAGATAGTTCTGCAAAGGTGCGGAACCGAGATCTGTAAATGGAAGCTGACAAGCCCAGAGATCGACCAACAAGCTCGACTGCAGAATCAGGAAGGACCAACTCGGAGCTGGACAGAAGTATGCTAAGCGCGGAAAATGACATGTGTTGAGGCGAGTCGAAGGCGAGACCGAAAGCCTGACAGGAACATTTTTGGGACACGTGGCTTTCCGCGCAGTCGGCGATGCAAGCACCAGAAATTAAATGACACAGAATGGCGTGCCGTGCGGCGCACGGAGACATGGTGGGACCATAACTGATATGGTGGAGCTTCAGCAATTCGAGGAGGGAGTTCGAGGAGGCCGTGAATACATTTGATTCCGCAGAGGGTGAAAGGAGAATTGTGTACAACAGATCCGCGGGGGGAACCTCGGAAAGAACGGGTGGGCGGGGACGCGAAGAGGATGCGACGGGGGGAGTGGGAGCGGGATGTGAGAAGGTGGAAATATTCGACTGAGATGGAGCGGACGGGTTCCGATAATGGGAAAGTGGTACAGAGTGAAGAGTGGTAGGATAGATGTCATGTGGGGCACGATAAACAGTTTCAATTTTAGTTTCAGTTTCAGTTTTTATAATTTCATTTAAAACAGCGTGTGATTCTGCGCGTACGAGTCAGCACCAGTATAGCACAGGAAAGACGAACGTACTGTAATACGGTCGTGTAGCAGCAATAGGGCCCGAATCAAACGACAATGCTGGGAAGAAGGATATCGGTGAGCATAGGTTGGACAGTGATAGGGATAACTCACTTGAATACAAGATGCTCGACGTTTCAATATGATGATTCCCTGGAAAGTGGTTGGTTGACGAAGGAAAGAAACAGATTAGGAACATACCGGATGCAGTTAAAGAGAGAGAGGACGGACGAGCAGAGCCTAAAGGAGAGGGATATCAGTGAAGATCGCGCAGACGCGGAAAAATCATACTTGAGGACGACACCATTGATTCGGTTTCGGCGGGCACACGAGATTCGTGACCTATGCGAAGATTAGACATCAATTTAGGTAGAGTAACTGGATAAAAACCGGAGGTGAACGGTGAACCAGTGGAATAGGGGGGAGCGACGGCTGGAAGAATGTGAATTGGATGGGTGAATACGGACGGATGAAGCTCACGGGGGGGAATGTCTGTGAGGGAGATAGAATCAGAAACAAAGATTAGATCTAGGAGGAGAAATAGGACAGACAGGATGAGAAGAATACCCAAGGATCAAAACTGGCTGGAAGGCGCATGCCAGCGTACAGAAGAGAGTCCCGGAAATAAGCCGCCCAGTCGAGACCGAGGACAACATCGTAAGGGTAGAAGGACGACGAGGAGCACTTCACGGAGAAGGAGAAGGGCCCGTAGCCGCCGGCAGACACCGTAAACAAGTACACAGAATTCCGAGGTGGAGGGACCCTAGAGGATAGAGCAGGGGAAACCAACGTGTGCGGGATGCGGGCGAAAGCAAAAGACAGTACAGGGGTTCCGTCGATGGAGAGAGACATGATGAGGGGATCGGAGCGAAGGTCGCTGCTTATATGTGTGTGCTGGACAGGGGACGGCGGAAAGGATCGCGATCAAGGGATGATGAGACAGCGGGAAATGAAGAGCGGAAGGACAACATGTACAAAATCATTACCAGATCGGGGCAGTAAATAAATATCAGCAAACAGTTTTTCGCTCGAAGAGGAAGGTGTATGAAACTGCGCCAAAAATTTTAAGCAAACGGTTTCCAAAACACCACAAAAACCCACTACTAAAGATAGCGGGAATATGCCAGCTCGGACGCCAACCTAAGCTAGTAGGGCACCCAGTGCATACCGATTGGAGGGGGAGGAGGAGAATAGTATTACTGCAGAGGTCCCAATAAGGAACAAGCAGGTACTGTACCTACGTACAGCGCGTCCTGTATGTACGCTACAGTCATCAACGACCAGATCGCTGTGATAACCTAGACACATCTGATGATCATGCTAGATATCTCATGAAAAGACTTGGAAGACGGGGAGAGCTACCATCCTGGCACGGAAAACAGTGAAGTACTGGGAACTTGTGAGGTGGAGCAAAAAATGAAGAATATGTACTTAGCAAAAGCCTACAAGTACAGCAGTTTTAAGGACCTCAGCCTTCGGTGGTGCAGAGCCAGTGCATGTACTTCGTTTTCGGCGAAGGATGCTTCCACAGCTCAGTATCGAACCGTTGGAAACAGAAACATTGAACGTGGCGTGGAATCCACGGACCACGGTGGATGGGTTCGTGACAGAGTCGGACCTTCTGAGATCGAGTGTCCCTCCGAGCCCGGAGAATGGTGAATTGTGGCGTAGCCGCAGAAGGTCCGATTCACTGGACTCGGGTAAATTCAGGGGGAACCCAGCCCGAGAGAGAAGTGGGTCGCTTGAAAGTCATCGCTGGAGGCCACGAAGAGAGCTACAGGCACCCCGGAGCATTGCCGGGAGGGTTCACTAGTCCTAGGTCCGTTTATGAGCTCGTAGTCCTTGAAAAACTGGTATCAAGTATCAGGGGTCTATTACGGCATCGTTGTGCTCGACATTACTGCGTGCATGTGTGACAGTGTGAGGCGAGTGCACTCTCATTTCGTGTGCAGAGTTCACCGTGCAACGTTCGATAAGCTGTGCTTTACGATAGCGGTCAGCTCTTTCGCAGTGATGGTGGTGGTAATGGAGCAAGGTCGATGTCGAGAATAAGTAATTAAATTTTGGTTTTCACTCACCGAGATGGCCGATAAATTTTCTTTTGAATTTATTAGGTCGGACATGATCGTGAGGACTGGCAATTTATCTGTAAGAAGTGCTTGGCTTACATTTCAGCCGGGCAGCGGAGCACAGGATCTTCCCATGGCGTTTAATGTGCTCGTTCTTCTGTGCATTGCCTTTGATATTGCCACTTAGCCGCGACCACATGGGCGACGCGTCTCCCCGTGGTGAAGGTCGATAGCAAAGACTGCTCATATTTGGCTTGGCATTTTTCTGCCAAAAAATGTGACATCTCCGGACTGTCCTGCACAAAAAACGGCATGAGATTATTACGCGTCTCGCATCTCCGCCTTTGAATTGCAATTGGTTTCGGGTAAAGCTCCATTTCTCCACTGACAGGGTACTGACGGATGGATGGTCGTCTTTAGCCTCATTAGTCGGACATGGTCTAATATTCAGAGCAAAAAGACATCTACGATCTCTACTGCGTCTTAAGCTTCTCGCCTGTCGAGAACGATGAGTAACACTCAACTCCAACGATAGGAAGAACTGACCCTTGTGTTTGATCCCACTGAGGTTGCTCCAAACCTCCGGCGCAAAGTTCTTGACGGTGCGGCCAACGAAGAGCGTCGTGAGCACCACGACGCATACCGCGCGCGCGGTGTGCGGGTCGAGCGCCGCCACGCCGCCGCTCTTCGGATCCATGCTCGCGCCGAGCATGCTGGAGAGCACGCTGTGCGCTTCGGCCCAGAACGGCTGCGCGTGCGTAAGGAGGGCGTAGAGCCCCGTGACGAGCGGCGCACACCAGAGGTCGGTCGCGGTCCACCCGTACGGCTGGAGCTCCGGGGGCGTCTGCAGCGCGATGGGCGTCGGGTTGAGGAAGGAGAGGAGGTTGGTGAGGAAGAAGCCGCCGTTGGCGGTCACCTAAGGCGTGGTCAGTGATTTGATGCATGTGCAATACACGCGGCGCTACGCACGAGGGACGTGACGAGGAGCGTCCACGGCGATGCGGCGATGACCGGCGACGCGTTGGCGGTGACGGCGGGGGGGATGAGGTTACACAGAAGGATCGCACGAGTAAACCCGTCTACGATGGACAGCGGGAGTTCCGTGCGGATAGACATCTGCGGGACGGCCGGGAGCATTTCTACAGTTGCTTGCACGAGGGCGTAGAATAAGGGGACCACTCCAGAGACCATGAAGGACGGCGGGATGCACAGGAGCGGCGCTGGGACACAATGAGCTTTGGAAAGAATGTCTGAATGTGGCGCCACGCACCGGTCATCACCTCGCCACCGTACACCACGGTCAGAGTGGTTGATAAATCGCGTGCAAAAGACTTGGGCTCGATGGACACGACGCCATTCTTGGATACATGTTGATGATACAGAGATTCCTTGATTTGTCGTAACACGATACAGAGGCGGAATGCAGCGACGACGTCTAGGGTGCTGATGGAGAGGTTGAACCAGGTAAACGGGGCCACTGGTTGGAGAGTGTAGTTGAACACCGCGATGATTGGGGTAAGAAGAGACATGAAGATATCGTCAAGTGCAGAGAAGGTAAGAGCCTGCAGCAGGCTCCCGAACGTTGGCGTCCGAAAGAGGGCGCTTACGGTTGTTTGGCAGAGTTGGTCCCCGATTTGTAATGAAAAAAAAAATACAATTCCGGCAACGTGCGAGAGAAAAGAACAAGAGAAAATTGTGGTCTAGACAAAAAATGTATTGTGAAGAGAAGGAAAGAAGATAGTATCGCATGACGACTGGAAATTAGTTATGGAATGTAGGATGAGTCCGTCTACAAAATCGCGTAGCCGATGAAAGGCATGAGGACATCGCGACGAACTGAGGCGAGCTTCCCGCACTTGTGAATATAACGACTGGAATTCTAGATCTGGCAACGCGAAGAAAAGCATGCGCAAAGGCGAGCTAATCGAGTAAAAGCCCCTGGTCTACACAATCATGTAGTCTGCCCTTTAGCACCGCGCGCAAGCCGGAGACACGGGACAGAGGGCAAACACCCACAGGCACACTCTTCTCATCTGCCCACCACCGAGATCGGATCACATCTTCAAAGGTGCTGTCCGACGAGTCCGGTTCGTCCGACCCTTCCAGATTTAAATGGCGGAGTTGCGGAAGTATCGGAGGATGCGATTCGTGGATTTCAAGCGCGTCCAAAAGGGTTGGATCAAGGAAGCAATTCTCAAAGGAGAGGTCAACAACAGTTGGGCTGTTTCGGAGGAGGGCGACGACGTCGGTAGAAAGGGAACATCGGTGGAATGCGATCTCCTCGATGTTAGGGGACCGAGAGAGAAGTTCGGATAGGTCCCAGACGACCTCAGTTCTGCCCCATTCGAGTTTTAAACCGAGCAGTTTCAATGCCGGAAGGGAGAATGAGGCGAAAAGGGGTCCGATGCGGGGCAGGACAAGGCGGGGCCCGAACATGAAATCCATCGAGAGGTTCTCCAGTAAAGGGAGCACTGTCAGGGGCAGATGGGAAGGGCCGCCTGAAAGATCCCAGTTGCGAACGGTGAGCTTCGCCGCCACGAGATTGCTGCACTGGGACAGGACATCGCGGCAGGCGTTGAAGCTGAGTAGGCCAAGACGAAGAAAGGTCAGCTGGGCCCATGGTATAGGGAACAACTGGACCAAGTCTGGACTCGGCAGGACGATGTCCACCTTCAGAAGACGAGGACAGGAAAGGAACGCGGACACAAGGCCAGTTTGGTCCGGCCAACCGCCATCGATGATAGTAAGTGATTCGAGGTGCTCGAACGACCCGGGTGTGCTCTCGATTAGAGACGACAGTATGGTAATCGGTAGGCTCCACCTGAGCTGTTTCATCCTGGATCTCGCGGAGAACGTAATTTTGAGAAGCTCTGCAGTCAAGGGGAGGTTTAAATAATCCTGATCCACATGAATGAAGTCGGCGGAGATGGAGAGCGGAAAGGACCGGTCGAGCCAAGCCTTCGTCTCCGACAAGTCGAGGTCGGTGACCTCCCTTTGCAACATGACTAGGTTTCCCTCGACCCATAATTGCGGGGTGCTGTGCGCGATCTGCCTCCATAAACGACAAACATGGCTGGGCTTGAGCGCGGCCTCGACCCAAGCGGGCGTATCTCCGCTTTCAGATTCAACGGAAGCGAGGAAATCTCGGCCAATAATTCGGTAGGGAGGGTGGCGATGGGGATCTCGATTTGCAGTTTTGCAAGATTTCTTATCATCTCGTTTTTGCGCAGGTGTGTGAGGTGAGGAATCTCGGGAGGTGGGCTGGATATCGTTTGCGTGGCCTCGATAGGGTCTTGGATGTGCTTCCGCCGACGGTGAAGTTACGGTGATTCTGATGAAGGACTCGGAGCAGTGCACGAACCTTGCACGAACCACGGACAGTCACGGACACGTGACTAGAGCTCAGACCATCTAGTGCGCATTCGACCGTCGGAGCAGGCGTTCTACACTGCACTCGAGTACTTCATGGCCCTCGCCGAATATTCTGAGAGAGAGTCTACCGAAGAAAGAACATCGTATACCGTATTTCTACATGAACAATATTACATTTAGACATCACGTACGTCGCGCAAAACTTCACGAGGGTTTTGGTGGGTCGTGGGCAGTCTATACCACCTCAGTGTATAGTCGTCCTCCGGCGGTATCCGCATAGAAAACCGGCACGCCTCCACAAGCTCGTCGTTCTGAGTGAATTGATCAATTCGCGCTTGGGAGGTGTTGAACTCGAGGACGTGGTACAGAATGCAGTACTTGGTGGGACCGTAGAATGTCTCGGGATATAGGGCGAAGCTGCAATTCATGAATGAGGAGGAGTAAGAAGTAAGAATAGAGCGCACCCAGGAAATATCTTTTGCTCCGGATCCGGAAAACGTCTCGTGAAGACTTCAAGGGCGAGGCAGGAGGTGTCTACGCCAGGATTCTCTCGTACAACGTCCCCTAAATCGCGGACCCAACCCAATGCGTAGAGTGGCGTTCGGCGACCATTCTTCAGCGTACCCTTTGGAGCGGGCGGGTTATGTACATGAAGAAAAACCGGGAAAAGGCTTGCAGAAGAGTTAGGCAGAGAATTCACGGGCGGAGCGCATACTCTGGGGTACTCTCGGCGGCAATGGTGGTGGTAATGGTGCGAAACTGGGAAACTTGCGCTGGTGTGAGTTTCTCGTCCGCGTTGTCCTGGGGGGAGATCTGTGACAAGGCCAGGTCTGCCGCTTGCAGCTGGAGCTCCGCCAGTTTCTTCATCTCATTTTCGCGGAGAAGTGTGAGGTGGGTTATCTCGGTGGACAGGTTGTATATCTGCGTCTTTGTGGCCTCGATGAGGTCCTTGACTGGGATTCTGGCGAGTTCCATGACGGAAAGAGTCACAGTCACGATTCAGACCACGTGCCCTTAGTTGAATTTGGTCACAAAACAATCGCGACAAAACGACGCGCCTACTCGCTTCGCTCTCTCCTCCTCCCACCATCCTCTAATCGCCCACAGCAACATCATGGAGAACATGTGAGTACTTCCTTTGTTTACTACTCACGTCTTGCACCACTAATGCGCTATTAGCCGCCGCCGTATGGCAGAAGATCCTTCGTTATACCCAGGTATGCGCCCAATCGCGGATAGAACCCCACCCATTTCGATAATCGTACGTGGAACGTTCTCTTTTGGCTCTCTTTGATCCACCTCGCGATTCTGACGCTATTTGGTTCAAGTCAAGCTCCTCCTCGTCGTCCAGCACCTCCTCTGTGCCCGCTCCACGCGGTGGCAACCGTCGTCCGGTCCTCATCTCGTCGGATGAGAGCGACGGTGAAGATCAGCTAGAGGCCTCTCCCGTCAAGTAAGTCTCTTGATGCTCTTGAACCGGGTTACAGTGACGTGAATACTGATGTGGAGCGTCCCAACTAGGCCAATACTTAAGGATGCAAATGCAAGCGACCTCCTCAAACAGAGCATGGGGCAGTCCAACTCCCAACACCACCATGTATTCCCTTTCAAGAAATCCGCCGCACTCCAACCCCCGCCAATGCGCATGCCGGTTCCCGAGCCGTACATCCCGAAGCAGCAGATGCACGACGACGGGGATGAGGACATCCTTGTCCCCGAGTTCGCCGCCGATCCTTATGGCGGGGACATGTTGTCGCCCGCGCAAGCAGAGTTAGCCTTGCGCGATCTCATGGCCTCGGACACCAACGCTGATGCCACGACTGAAATCGACATGTCGGAGGCGATCGTTCCCGGGTTCCGTGACAATATACGGTTAATGCCGCATCAAATTCTCGGGCGTACGTGGATGCGCGATCGCGAGGATGTTACCAAGAAGCGTGCCGGGGGGATATTGGCGGACGACGTGAGTGCTCTATTCGCGTTTCAGTTGCATTCTAACGCGACATACAGATGGGGTGTGTATGTTCATCCGGATTGAGCACCATACTAACGCGACACGCAGTCTTGGGAAGACGATTCAGACCCTCACGCGCATCGTCGAAGGGCGCCCGCGGAAGAGAGACAAGGAGGATGGCTGGGACGCCCCGACACTGTGAGCCGAGTCCTCCCCACCAACTTCACATCTGACGTCATTAGTGTTGTATGCCCCCTCGCGCTTGTCGGTCAGTGGGCGGACGAAATAAAGAAGATGGCGGAGGGCCTCACGGTCGTTAAGCACCAGGGCCCGAGCCGGACAAAGAGTATGTTGCACGGCTTTTAGTTTTTGTACAGCGCTAACGTCGAATGCAGGCTCTGCGGTCCTCCGGCGCGCGCACGTCGTCATCACCACGTACGACACCGTCCGCTCTGAGCACGCCTCGTTCGCGCCCACCGCCAAGGACGAGCTCAAGACCGCGGCCGCTAAGGCGAAGAAGGCGAGCGCCGCCTCCGACTCGGACGACTCGGACAGCGAGGCAGAGCACTTTGGGCGCACGGTGAAGAAGGGCAAGGCGCCGGCCAAGGGCAAGCCTAAAGATAAGGCGTGCGCACTCTTCGAGGTCAAGTGGTGGCGCATCGTTTTGGGTGAGCTTCATAGGACTCGCGGAGATTAAAACTCATTTCTTTTTAGACGAAGCGCACAACATCAAGAACCGCGCGACGAAAAACGCGGTGGCCTGCTGCGAGCTGCAGGGGAAGTTCCGCTGGTGCTTGA
Organism: Mycena vulgaris; assembly: GCA_029204335.1. Classification (NCBI taxonomy): domain Eukaryota; kingdom Fungi; phylum Basidiomycota; class Agaricomycetes; order Agaricales; family Mycenaceae; genus Mycena; species Mycena vulgaris. Next base: position 120,448 of record JARGYA010000177.1, read on the forward strand.
CCGGCACACCGATGTGCGTGCTCCTTTCGAAAGTATTCTCGTTTACTGACATTTCTCCCCAGGCAAAACAGCGTCGACGAGCTGTTCAGCTTGTTAAAGTTCCTGCGCGTCAAGCCCCTCAACGATTGGGAGCGCTTCAACACACAGATCGCAAAGCCCGTGAAGAGCGGCAAGGGCGCTGGCCGCGCGATGAAGCGCCTGCAGGTCGTCCTCCAGCAGATCATGCTCCGCCGGACGAAGACGCAGCAGCTCAACGGCAAGGCGCTGGTCGATCTACCCCCGCGCACGGTTGAGGTTATTTCGTGCGCGTTCGACCCGTCCGAGCAGGCGTTCTACACCGCGCTCGAGACCAAGATGGGGGACGTGATCGAGAAGATAATGCGCCAGAACGGCGGCGGCAGCGCGTACATCGGCGTGCTCCTGTTGCTCCTCAGGCTGCGGCAAGGTAACGAGCTCTTACATTTTTCCACATCCGCGACTGACCTCGGCGTTTAGCGTGCAACCACCCGTGCCTGGTGTCCAAGGACTACAAGACCGACATGGATGCTGTGGACCCCAAGGCGAAGGCATCCAACTCAGCCGGGACGAGCGAGGCAGGGGAGCTGGACGGGGACGACCTGGCTGCTGCGTTCGGGGCGATGAATGTCGCGACGCGCAAGTGCCAAGTCTGCATGCAGGAGTGTGTATCCATCGTTTACTCGTCTTCTAAATTGCTGACCCACGTGCAGGACGGACCCGCGTAATATGGCCGAGGGCGAGGCCTACTGCATTGATTGTGCGCCGCTCGCGATCCAGGCGAAAATAGAGGAAACGGACCGGAATTCGTCGGCCAAGATTCGCATGATCTTGAAGCTCCTGCGGGACATCGATCAGCGGGACGGCGAAGAAAAGACGATCATCTTCTCACAGTTCACGAGCATGCTGGACCTCGTTGAGCCGTTTTTGCGTGAGGCTGGCGTGCGCTACGTTCGATGTCGGTTTTCTCGTTTGTCTTTGGAAGTTGGGTGCTGACGGCGGATGCAGACGACGGGTCTATGAAGCCTGCTGACCGGGAGGCGGCGTTGACGAAGATCAAAGCCAGCCAGACTACGAAGGTTATCCTCATTTCCTTCAAGGCTGGGAGCACAGGTTCGTTCGTCCCCCGCGTTTGTTTCTCGCTCTAACTTTAGGCCCGAAGGTCTCAATCTTACGGCGTGCAACAACGTCATCCTGGTAGATTTGTGGTGGAATCCGGCGCTCGAGGTGGGATCCCTTTACTCACATATTTTCAGCTACTAATCAAGGTCGCAGGACCAAGCGTTCGATAGATCGCACCGCGTAGGCCAAACCCGGCCAGTAAACATCTTCAAGCTGAAGATTGACAACACCGTTGAGGACCGCATCTTGGCAGTGAGTTGCTTCGCCTCCTCGCACGCGCGTCGCTGACTGTTTCTGCAGCTTCAGGACAAGAAGCGCGAGCTCGCGCGGGCCGCGCTGAGCGGTGACAAGATTAAGAACATGAAGCTTGGGATGGACGACTTGCTCGCGCTCTTCAGGCCTGGCGGGCGGGACGACGACGATGACGAGGACTGAGTATCACACCGTATTCTATTATATCCACTATTTCTTGGTTTTTGCTTCACCTAGATCATTTTGGCATACCCGATGTACACACGGAAATTTCAACTGTATCATACGCTCCGAGTCGAATTGGGACTCGTCTAGATTATTTGTGAATATCTGAGACTCGAGTTAAAAATGGGACGCGTCAATTAGTACATATACGACTGTCACTCTGTCACCTCCCTCTTTCTACTTGCTCTCATTGCTCAGTCAACTTATCCTCTACCCTCATGGCTTCAGAAGTGGGAAACCAGCTCCTTCTCCCACTGTCTTCCGCCGCCCCCAGCTTCGAGTTCGGCAAACGCAAACGTTGGGCGGACTTGGTGATAACTGAACTGGTCGACGTGCTGCTTCTCGTGCTCTCTCCCCAGGGAAAGGTGCTATACTGCGGGAACGGTCTTAAGGGCCTCTTGGGCTGGAATGATACTGATCTCATCGACTTCGACTTTGCCGACCTCCTCAACGGTGCGTCTATCCGCTGTTGCCCATCTTGTGCTCGACGCAGACATCGTACGCAGCGGAGGACAGGGATGGCTTTACACAGGCCATGGAGATTTCTTTGCGCACGGGGAGCCCTCTGCCGTCGTCCTACGTCCGCATGCGCTGTGCCCCGTCGGTGTTGTCCGACCCACCAACGTCGGAAGAACTCGTCTTCGAGGTCAACGGCCGGCCCCAAATCGTCCAGGACTTCGACAATGCCGACTCCCCTGTTCAGGTATTCTTCGCCGTCGCAAAACCGCATCCGAATAAAAGTGTGGCCATGTAAGCCTATTACGTTCCCGCGATGGCGCCCGCGCTGAATGCATCGGAAGGCTCGATACATTCCTAGACCTGCAGGAGGAGCACGACCGGCTCCAGCACCGCGTCGCGGAGCTCAGGGCACGTGCCCCGCGCTCTGCCCCTTCTTCCCCCGCCTCGTCGACCGCGTCGAGCCAGACGTCGATGTACGCAACGACATCGATGGTGCCCAAACGCCCCGTCTCCAAGTCCCCCCAAACGTATACGCCCACCCCGCCCGAAGACGTCTCACCCAGTCCCGCATCAAGCGCATACGAAGCAGGCCCTTTCGACTACCCTGCCCCCGCAGCCTCTGCGAAGACTGATGAGGACGATGATCCGGTGAAGAAGAAAAAGGTACCTCCCATTTCGCTTCTTTCGCTCTGAATTAACTCGTTGTTCCGCAGCAGTCGCAAAAGAAGGCCGCGCCGGCGGAACAATATGTTTGCATTACCTGCGGGCGTACGGACTCTCCGGAGTGGCGAAAGGTACGCGCTTGACATTGAATCCCGTCCTGATACTTATTCAAGCAGGGCCCACTGGGTCCAAAAACTTTGTGCAATGCCTGTGGGCTTAGATGGGCAAAACAAACCAAGGTGCAAAAGCTTAACGAAGAGGGTTCGACGACACAATCATAGGTTAACATTTTCTCCTGTCTCCGACTCTCGGCCTGGTCAGCTTCTCGGACTGAGTCAAATGTACATATACTCTAATATATGTTGTACAAGTGTAGCATATCGTATTTGTACCGTAATTATAGAAAAAAATGAGACCTGACAGTTTGGGTTAGGCTTGGCGGCCCAAGCGACATGTACGAGCGCGAATAAGACGGATATCTCGACCCAAACCAGTTCCAGCGCAGTTGAAATATATATCCAGGACCTCTATCGTTTACACGTACAGCTTTGATGATAATATCACAGTCAATTCTGGGTATGCGTCGGACAATGCAAAGTGAGGAAGCCGGGAGGAAAGGGAAAATTAGGTAGGACCATACACGAAGGAAAGATGGAAGAGGTCGTAATAAACGAGCGTGAGATGAGGCATGATTCAGCTGTAACTAACTGTGCGGTGTGGTATAATAGTAGTGGCCGGGAAATACGATACGTGTGTGATGTCGAAAGAGTGATGATGGGTTGGTGCTACACGTCCTCTACCGCTGCCCTAGATCAGAGTCAGCAAACTGAATGATACTTTTGCGCAGAGGAGGGCGGACGCACCGTGCAGAGCAAGCATGAATAAAACAAGAGTCCAAGTTGCCAGAGGCAAATAAATCTAGAACGCCGCCGGGTCCGAGCGACGGGTGGGAGGCCGCCGAGTCGGACAGGCGGAAGCGAGGGAGACCGGATAATAAATCCCAGAGCCCCCGAACCGATCCGCGACATCAAGGAAGCCAAATCTTGATGGTCTGGTCGACGCTCCCGGTCGCAACAACATTCATCAGCTTCTCCTCCGCAGGCGGCGCGTCGCTTTTCCCCGCGTCGCCGTTCACCTTCACCGCATCGCCCTTTCCGCCGCCGGACACAACCTGCCGCCCCCACGCGAGCGTCTGGATGAAGTGCCCGTGCGCCTCTACGGTCTTCATGCAGCGGCCGGTGGACAGCTCCCACACCCGGATCGTCTTGTCGTCTGACGCGGACAGCAGGTACTTGCCCGACGGGTGGAACGCGAGCGCGCGCACCCAGTTGTCGTGGCCCGGGAGATTCCGCAGCAGCTGGCCGCTCGCCGTGTCCCACAGCTTGATCGTTTTGTCGCGCGCGCCTGTAGCGGCGTAGGAACCTGGACGTTTGGAACGGTCGGTGTTCTGTGGGCGGAGTTGGTGATTGTAGAGTCGCGAAATACGAAATACGTACTGGTATGCCCGCGAGCTCGCGGATTGCGGCGTATGCCGCTAGTGGCGCGAATGCGACTACTTCGACGGCATTTTCATGCCCCCTCAGCTCCATCTTCGATTCACCCGTTAAAGGGTCCCAAATGCGAGCAGTCTAAATATTGTAGCGTAAGGGCATGCTCAATCAATATGAAAGGGATGTAGAAACGTACATGGTCATTCGAGGCGCTGGCGAGGAGCTTTCCATCATCTGAGGGAATTACGCAGCGCACCCACTCCGAGTGCCCTGATATCGTCCGGATAAGATGCCTGCAGTAAAAGGTAGCATACGCACGGAGAGCGTAATTCGGGTGGGCAACTCACGTCGACGCGACATCAAACATGCGAATGGTCCGATCTCGACTAGCACTGACGATGAACTGATCGCCAGGCATGAAGCGCACGGACGAGACAGAGTGTTCGTGCCCAGGGAACGTCTTGGTGTTCTTCCATTCGCTCTGGCTGTCCCATATCTTGATAAAAAGATCCGTGGAACACGTCACTATTCCAAAAGTCAGCTCATAATAGCGCATGAAGCGGGCGCAGACGCACCCAACAGCTGGCCCTTGTGGTCGAAATCCACATCCATGACTGCTTTCGTGTGGCCCTTGAGCGTCCGCTCAAACTCGCCCGTTTCCCAGTCCCATATCTTGACAGTCGCGTCTTCGCTGGCGGACGCGAGTATCGAGTACTGGGGGTGGAACGCTACCCGCGTGATGGGCGACCGATGACCCGTGAGGACGTGCGCTGCGGGCGCGCGCGGAACCCAGTCGGACTGCGATGCCGCGCGTTTTGCGGGAGCCTGCGACAGCTCCTCCTGCAGGGCTGAATTCCGGTTCTCGAGGTCCATTATCTGGACCAACATGAAGCGCAACAAGCGGCGCAACTGGACGGGCAAACGCACCTTCTTCTGCAATCGAATCACACTCGTCCACTTCTTCTCGAGCAGCCCCGTATATTTTGCCTTTGGGTCGGGCGTGTATTCTGTCTCTGCGTCTTGTTTGAGGGCATTGTAAGCTGCTACGAAGTTGTTGGCATAGAGGTAGTCCAGCATGGATTTATGCCTAGAAACGGCGTAAGAGTGCAGTTGAAAGAGGACCAAGCTGCACGCACAGGTCCTCCTTCTGCCGGTCGGACAGCAGCGACATGCTTGCGGTCGTTGCGGCACTCGTTAAGAATGGTTGGAGTAAGCGAACAGTTGAATGTGACAGTCCAAGTCACACAAAAGATTTGGGTGACCGCCGTAGATACGACCTTTGGGTGAATTCTGGAAGTAATTCAGAGCCAAAGCAGTCCTTCTTGATTCCTGCAGTCGAGGATAGGCAGCAGGGTGAGCTAGGATGTTGAACTGCGCCAGACAACAAAACCAAACACCGTCTCCGAAGCGCGCCCATGTCGGTGAAAGTGTAAGTCAATACGCGCCGATTGAGCAGCCTATAACCTTATACTGTCTCGTAGGCTGACTGTGGGGTCTGCCGTAGGCTCCATACGCGACCTCTTCGCAAAAATCAAGGCAATTGACGCGAAACACGGCAAATTCGATCTCGTTCTATGCACGGGCGACTTTTTCGGCCCTCTGGGTCAGTCTGGGGCAGAGGAAGAGACTGAACAGCTTCTGGCAGGAACCTTGGAGGGTGTGTGCCGCGTTTTGGCTGGATATGCGCGTTTGAACGGGCCTTTGATCTAGCTCCAATTGAATGCTATATCATGCAAGGCGACAATCCCTTGTCCGACGCTGTCATTCAGAAGTTTGCAAAGACCGGGGGCGAACTTTGCAAGAATGTCTTTCTTATGAGTGCGTGCTTCCGCGTCCGCGCGCGTGTTAAAATATCGACAATATGTGCAGGCAAATCCGGAATCGTAACGACCGCGAACGGTCTCCGGATAGCGTGTCTCGGAGGCCGCTTCGATCCCGAGATTTACGCCTCTGCAGACGCCCCGCCCGTATGTCCTCTGCGCAAGTCTCAAGCCGTGGCTAACCTCTGCCCAGGGCTTCTCCTCGCCCTTTTTCTCCGCGCAGACCATGGAACGCCTGCTTTCCAACACACTGACGACCTCGACCTCGAAACAGAGTTACAAGTCCCTCGCCGACATCCAATCCACCGCCTCATCCTCGCAGCTCATCGACGTGCTCATTACTAACGCGTGGCCGGCTGCAATCACCCACTTCTCGTCGGCGCCCCTGCCTGCCCCGGAACTCGCGTCCGTCGGCGCGCCCCCGATGGACGACACCATCCGGCGCACAAAGCCGCGCTACCACTTTGCTGCCGGCGGCGGCCAGCCGCCCATGTTCTGGGAGCGCGAGCCGTTCCTGTGGGACGACGAGGAGGGGCGCGTGTCGCGGTTTGTCAGCCTCGGCGCGTTCGGCGGCGAGCCCACGCCCGGCAAAAAGCAACGGGTGCGTGTGGGCCCCTAGCGATTTACATGTCTAACCACCTCGCGCAGTGGTTCTACGCGTTTTCCATTTCCCCCAATTCACCGACTGCGGCGCCCGTCGCGCGCCCGGCGAACGCTACCAAAAACCCATTCACCGAGGTGTCCTTTGCGCGTCCGACGAAGCGGCCGTTCGAGAGCACCGCAGAAGGCGAAAATTTCATCTTTGGGAATGTGCGGCAGCCGCAGAAACGCACTCGAATAGGTGGGCCAGTTTCTCTGCTGTGTGGAAAAATCTCAATTTGCTCGCAGTCGAAGGCGACCCGGGGAAACCGCCGCCCGGGTACAAATGCCACAGATGCGAGTCGGGCGAGGTTAGGGTTGCGTTTTACTTTGGGCTTGTTGACTGATGATTATTCTCGTAGCACTTTATCAATGATTGTCCCGCGCGGATAAAGCCTCCAGACGGATACATATGCAAGATCTGCGACAACGTGCGTCCTAATCGCGGCATATCGCGCTGGCTCAAACATGTTTTTTAGCCCGGCCATCTAGTGCGCGACTGTCCGACAAGATTCGCGCTGGGCGATACGGGCGGCAAGAAACCCAAAGAGGGGTATATCTGCCGAGCATGCGGGAGCGACGCGCACTTTATCGATGACTGCCCGGCGTCGAGCCAGCGGCCGCCGCGGGACGAGCACCGCCAGCGGGGGGGCAGGCGCGGGCCGCCGAAGGAAATCGCACGTCAGTGGTGTCCGTCATCCACGCCAAAGCCCTGTGCTGACCCCACTTTACAGCGGATGAATGCTGGTTCTGCCTATCGAACCCCAATCTGGCGTACGTCGCCTGTCGTTTTTATGGACTGCCCTCATTTCGCGCGCAGGAAACATCTGATTGTGGCCATCGGATCGGAGTGCTATGTGACGCTTCCGAAGGGGCAGATTATCCCTACACAGTCCGCGGCGGACCATGTTGCGGTGCCGGGTGGGGGGCACGTCCTCATCGTGCCCATCACGCACTACCCCACCTATTCGACCATCCCGGGGGATCTAGCGGCTCCGATCATCGAGGAGACAGAAAAGTAGGCGTCCATCGCGCGGTATTTCAACGTGATGTTGACCCTCGATAGACACAAGGCCGCGCTGCGCGCGATGTACGCCAAGTACGGCTCGGCGATCGTCGCGTTCGAGGTCGGAAGGTTAAGTGCCAAAGGGGGGCACGCACACGTGCAGGCGGTACCGGTGCCGCTGAAGCTGAAGGACAAGGTGGAGGACGCGTTCCGCGCCGAGGGCCAGATGATGGGGATTGACTTTGAGGCGGACCCGGATGCGGCGCTGGAGGCGTGTGCGGGGGGGAGGGGGAGCTACTTCCGGGTGGACTTGCCCGATGGGCGGAAAATGGTGCACCTCATGAAGGACCATGTCCCGTTTGGTATCCAGTTTGGGAGGTGAGGCTCTCCTTGTCGCCAAGTTTCAGTCGCTAACTGTGCCCGTGCCTCTCCGTGCCTAGACAGGTGCTGGTTTCGCTCCTGGACATGCCTGACCGGCTAGATTGGAAGGCGTGCACTTTGGCGGAGGACGAGGACCGGGCTGATGCTCAAGCTTTCAAAGAAGCGTTTTTACCTTTCGACCCTACGCTCTGAGTTGAATACTGTAATAAAATTTGTTGTGCTCCACGACGGACGGCGGACGTAAGAATAATTATTTAAGAATAACATGCTCCACTGGCTTAAAATAGACATTGCAACGGCGCCGCAGCCCATCATGACCCAAACTGGTTTCCTTCACCCCTGCACAATACACTTTTATTGCCGCCATATAAGCTATGTCCTTACCCCCTAGCAGACAGGCCTCGAGGCCAGGCACACCAAGCATGCGCTTTAAAGACATTGTAAGTTTCAGACTCTCCGCACCTCGCAAGCTACTTTGCTCGCCATGCATTTCCATCTCCCGCGAGTAAAATCCGCAAAGTCGTTCACTAATCTCGCCTCGCAGGTGCTCGATGTCATGAAGCACTACAAGCACGAAACAGACTCGGAGGCGCATCAGGTATGCTCGTGCTCATTAGGCATCGCGACCATGAAGCTCTAACAACGCGCTGTGTAGATCTTCCGTCAGTCTGCGGGACACGGAGTCAAGGGCGCCCTTCCCCAGACCATCAACCCAGTGCGTCCAGTAAGACTGCAGGAAGATTGACTAACAGTGGAGCAGGATGAGGAGACCGTCCCCGGAATCGAGCACCCGGGTGCGTTAGGCGCGCGCTTAACATGTAGCTATGAGCTGAACGTGTCTCAGGCAGTACGGGCGTCATCTACTGCTCCGACCGCGCGATGGCGAACGGCTTCAGCTACGCCGCCTCGCACGAGTGGGCGAACCTCGGCCAGGGCGCCCCCGAGGTCGGCGAGATCCCCAACGCTCCCCCGCGTATCACCTCCATCCCCCTGCCGACCGACTCCCTCGAGTACGCCCCCACGACAGGTGTAAAAGGTCCGTACTCCCCGACGGATGTTGTACCGCGTCTTAGACCGTGACAGAGCTCCGCGAGGCCGTGGCCAACTTGTACAACCACACGTACCGCCAGGGCAAGGCCAGCCAGTACACGTACGAGAACATCTGCATCGTCCCCGGCGGACGCGCGGGCCTCTCGCGCGTTGCGGCCGTCATCGGGGACGTCTACACGGTGCGCTGCTAATGCCCCCGGCGGCATAGTCTACGACTGATCTGCGTGCGACTTGCAGTCGTACCAAGTGCCCGACTACACGGCGTACGATCAGATCCTGTCTTCTTTCAAAAGACTCGTGCCGGTTCCGACTGCGTGAGCCCGCTAAATTCCCTCACGATAATCGCGGCTGACTAGTTTATTTTATTTAGACTCGATGCCAAGGTATGATTGGATTTACAGGTTTCTTTCCAGTGTTCACGCCGGTGCAGTCGAAATACCGCTTAGACATTGCTCAGACCAAGGTATGCCGCACCTTTGGTCAATTAGATCTAGATTTGACATCTATAATGCAGAAAGACATCCAAACGCAGGGGCTCGCGGTCATCCTCGCCTCCAACCCGCGTAACCCGACCGGTCAGGTCATCAAGTACGTGGAGTAGCTTCTACCTGCCATCCAATCTAACTCTTGGTAGGGGCAACGACCTCAAGGAGCTCGTCTCGCTCGGCAGGGAAGGGACAACCGTCATCCTCGACGAGGTGCGCGCGCAGCTACCCGTACATCTGTCCCAGCTCATTGCGCACAGTTCTACTCGTGGTACATCTACCCCGAGCACGAGAAGGACTTCGGACAGTCCATTTCGTCCGCAGAGTACGTCGAGGACGTCAACCAGGTATTCAACGAATGCATTCTTCCCATTACAGTGCTGATTTTAGTTCTAGGACTCCGTCGTCATCATCGACGGGCTCACTAAGGTTCGCCTTATCATATAATACTTACACCCCCAGCCCATAATATCCCACGCAGAACTGGCGTCTCCCTGGCTGGCGCGTGTGCTGGTATTTACCTCTCTTTCCTGTGCTCGAGTATACCGTCTGATAGTCCGACAGGGTCATCGGCCCCAAGAACCTCGTCACCGCGCTTTCGCAGTCTGGTAATTAGTGTCCATCACGTGATGGCGAAGTATACGTAACCTGACTCGGATATTGCGCTTAGGCTCGTTCTTGGACGGCGGTGCCAACCACCCGTTGCAGCTCGCTGCCATCCCGCTCCTCGAGCCCGGCCGCGTCGCGATCGAAAAGGCGAGTTCTTCACTCCGCTCCTTGACTGTTGGACGCTAACATTACGGATGTAGGAGGCTCTCCAGCGGCACTTCAAGGCCAAGCGCGACCACGTGCTCAAGCGGCTCCACGAGCTGCACCTCGACGTGGACATCCCGCCCACCAGCACGTTCTACATCTGGCTCAACCTCGAGAAGCTGCCCGCGCCGCTGAACAACGGGCTTGTGAGTCCCCCTCCCCCTCCTCCGCTGTCCTTGGATCGCGGCTAAGCTCGATGAAAGACATTCTTCGAGGAATTGCTCAAAGAGCAAACGATCGTCATCCCCGGGATCTTCTTCGACATCAACCCCGCGCACCGGCGCAACCTGTTCAACTCCCCGTGCCACGGGTTCATCCGCATCTCGTTCGGGCCGCCGCTCGAGGACTTGGACAAGGGTGCGTCCTATTTTTCATGCCCTTTTCTTCCCACTGACTTGATTCTGTGCGCGCAGGACTGGACGCGTTCGCGCGCGTCTTGAAGAAGGCGAGGAAAGAGGGCATGAGGGCCTTTGGACACAGGTTCGTCCTAACCCAATTTCTATTTGAAGTAGTATCATCGAGTTGACACTTTGAATAGCTACAAGAAGAGCATCGACGAGGATGCGGAAGGCCAAATCGCTTAAAGGACTCCGTAGAAGGGTCTGCCAAATGTACTGGATATATAGGTGTATGTGTGATTTAGAATCTCATCTGCCTTTTTCTGTGTCTACAGTGCCGGTGGAACAACCTGCATCTTCTGGCGTTGATGAGAGGTTGCGGGGGGCGAGTCGAGTCGGGGGGAAGGGAGAGCTCTCTCGGCGTCGGACCGGATTGTTTAACTTGGACTTGGTTCGCTCGGCCGCAAAGCACAAGCGTCAAGCCTGGGGCCCGCAACAAGGGGGAGACAAACTCGCACCCGCCCCCAGGGTGATTCGGTAGGGTTGAAGAGAGAGAAACCGGCAGACAGAGCTCCAGGAAGATAGGTCGGTGAGAGGCTGAGTTGACGAGGTGAAGCGAGTCGGGGTAGGGAGAGCTCGTGGGAGGTCCATGTGAAGGCCTTCTGCAGGAAGGAAAGAAAACCGCGAAGGAAGGGGAGGAGGCAAACTCGCTGAACTGCCGATGAAAAAGTCGGGGCGCGGCGGGGGGTGGGAGTCCTGGAAGGCAAGAAAGAAGGCCCAGGAGGAAGAAGCGGGCCGGAGTCGGGGCTGGCGAATGGGGAAGGCCGATGGGGAGGCGCAGTGAGGGAAGGGACAGAGAGAAACAAGGGAGAGGGCGGTCGGGATATTGAGGATGCAGGGGAGATCTGGTCGTGGATGGGGAGAGGAGGAAGGAGTTGGGGAGGTGGCGCGGAAGGAATGTCGGAGAGGCGCAGAGAGGGAGGGAGAGAAGCCGGTGAAGAGGGAAACAAGGGAGAGGCGGCCGAGGTATGGACGGGAAGGAAGAAGTTCGTTGTAGTTGGGGAAGGGAGTCGATCGCGGATGGGGACGAGGAAGAAGTGGGGCACTGGCGAGGAGGGAAGTCGATGGAAGGAAGGCGCGGTGAGTGAAGGGTGAGAAGGTCGTGGAAGGGGGAGAGGAAGAAGTGCTTCGTAGCCGGTGGGAGGCTGGCGAGCGAGGAATGTCGACGGGAGGCGGGAAGATGGATGGGAAAGTTCGATGAGGGAAGCAAGGCGGTCGTGGGCGATGGCGACGAGCGAGGAAGGAAGAGAGGTCGATAGATGGGAAGGGATGGTGGTTGAGCCGGAGGTGGGAAGAATTCTTGCGAGTGAGGGATGTCGATGCGGCGTGGAGAATTCAGTAAGAAGAAGGGAGAGAATTCGACGAGACAGGGAAAGAAAGAACTCGGTCGGAGTCGGGGAAGAGAACGATCCTGGCGAGTGATGGTAGGGTACCGGCGAGAGCGGTAAAGGGAGAGAGGTCGCTCAATAAAGGATTTCATCGAAAGGAGACGAGAGGATGGTACGTGGAAGGAAAAGACGTCGGCGGGATGGAATGGTAGTTGATGAAAGATGGATGTCGACGGCGAGAAAGGGGTGAGAGGCAGGCATGAATCGGTTGTAGGGAAGGGAGAGAAGTCGATTAAGAGGGAGGGATGGAGGGAGTGAAACAGTGGGCGTTATGTGAATTGAATCAGAGGAGGGAAGGATGAGAGCTCGGTAGGAGGAAATGTGGGATGTCGTCAAAGGAAGGGGAGAGCTCGGCATGTTGGAAAGGAGAGACTCCGGCGGGTAGGAAGGGGGAGAAGTGATTTTGAGAAAGGGACGGACGTCGGGGAGGGATGTCGGTGATGGAAGAGAGAGAAGAAGAGGAATACAAGTCCGTCAGCCATTTTATACGAGACAGGTGGCTGTGCTGTTGAGACAAGCCAAACACCACCAACGCGACGCGTTTCTATGCAGCACGGGACCCTGTATCCCAGCTCACTCTAAAACCTGCAGTCGCCGTAAAGCCAGTTCTCTTTATAAATTGCCTTTCTGGGGTGCGAGGAGGTGAGTTGAGAACCTTGATCACCGTGGGAAGCAAAGTCACTTTATATCAGTGACCAGTCACTGATTTCGTGATTTAGTCACTCCGGGCGAGGTCATAAACTGGGAGTGCTTTTCAAGTCACTCCATTTGAGTGCTCCTCAAGCACTCCTATGAAAATCACTTCATATGAGTATTTGCCTCCCACCTACTCCTAACGTCGCGGTTAAGTCCCGCTCCACCCCGGCGCCTTCTCGGTGCTTCTCGGATCAGTCGCGCGTCTCGGATCTTGCTCGGATCCATGGCTGTGCTGCCACGGCATCAATCTAGCTTCTTCCTTTTCCTTCCGGCACGCCTCCGCGGCTCTCCGCGACCGCGACCGCTGCGCGCTGGCCAACGACGTCGACGATCTACCCATTCCTTGCTCACACCCCCGTAGCCCCTTGTTCTTAGCCAAGATTGTCACCGACATCCAAACAGTTAGCGCAGTTGTTGGTCGCATCAAGACCTGGGGGAAGTCGACGATCATTGACCGTAGCGGTGGGTTGGTCAAACCGGAGTTCGTTTCCTCAGCAGAGGCGATAGACGAGGAGATTGAAGAGGCCTTGGAGCAGAACTAGTGATTTTTCAAAGTCGAATGTCGCGGTGTATAAAATTTATTGGAGATTGACGCGAGGGAACGTGTCGGTCACGGGCACGTGGATGTTATGCATCACACCTTCCTCGCTTCTGACGCTCGTCATGCCTGCCCGACGCAAAGCCACTCTGGAAGAACAGCTCCAAGTTGCTCAGGATCAACTGCGAGCTACGGAGAAAAAGCTCAGTACGGCACTTCTCTGGGGCCTAGGATCAGTCTGATTGTCTCCAGAGGACGCGCTCGCCGCACAGGCTGTAAAGCCGAAGAAACTTATGCCGCGGCCAAAGGGCCAAGCTGGCAAGGGATCTGGCTACAATTTACAGCGTGAAATGGGTCTGGCTCGCGACAAGCCACGCTACAACTGTCTCATGGTTCGTGGAGCTCCGGGTTAATTCTGACTCAATATTGACATATGACCCAGCGCATTGTTCGATATCTAACCAATAGATTCCTGAACACCGGTAAGACCATCAAGGACCAAGAGAAGACCCGTTTGGAAAAAACGATCAAACATGTGCGTACGATGCCTCTCCTTCTTCGAAATCCAATTGAATTCTTGTGGTGAGATACAAAAAGAATTCCCCTTCTTCCAACGCTTCCAGGGTGGCTGGCCGATTCGCGATCTCATAAAACAATATCTTGCCAACAATACAGACAAGTACAAGCGATCGGTCCGCCAGGAACAGGCAGCTGCAGCAGTCGACACTGCAGATTGGACAATCCCTAAGGACAACGACGACGATGCAGATAGCGACGAGGTTGGCAGTGATGGCGCGGACTCTGATTCGGATGAGCCAACCCAACTCGACGACAACGACGATAATAATCATGCTAATGCTGATGCCCGCAATGAAGAGCAGGAAGAGCAGGATGAGAACGAAGACTCATTCGGCAATAATACCGACTTCGGGGAGGCTCTTGAGAACGAGATGGACGTGGATAGTTTTGACGGCGAGAAAATCCAGAAGGTCGGTTCTTGTTTTCTCCAAATGGAGATGGTGACTGAGAGCATACAGGAAAACATTGCTCCTTCATCGGAGCCGTCACCGGTAAAGAAGGTTTGCAACACGCTATTCTTCCCCGCATAATCCTGCTCAAATAATGTGCACCAAAGCCGACGCCTCGACCCAAATTGAGAATAAAATCAGCAACTATAACGTCGCCAAAGGTGAGTTCTTCTATATATTCCATTCAGACTGGGCTAAGAACTGCCGGCGTTTCCACAGAAGCGCAAGATACCTGAATCTAGAACAGAGGAGAGTCCACGCCCGGTTAAAAGAGTGCTCGCTGATCGTTCAGAGATCGATATGTTGAAACTGACATAATTTGGCCCAGAATAGGCTTCTGCAAGCAGACATTCCCAACCACTGTCCATCCAAGTACTGTAAAGATCGTGTTCCCGATGACCTATCATCTGCTATATTCGCACTCTTCACGCGCAAGCATAATCTCATCGCCCAGGAGGGGCCTTCAGCTGTGGGGTGTCGAGAGCTTACTCGGGATATCTGCCTCGCCATAAAACAAGAGCTCGAGCGTACTCAGTTAATCAAGAAGGCGAAGGATCAAGGCTGGCCCCAAGTTGACTTTGACGATTTACCAGATCGAATTTTTTCATTACTTCCTGAACTGCACGCCCTGCAAGACGACTCTCATTTCCTCGAGGAATCCCCTGTTTGGAACAAATTTCTGGAGCTGATCGGATACCAAGTGTTCGCCTTTTGTCGCTCACCCGCAAAATTCAAGGCTGCAAACCTCGGTTGTGGGTAGTAAGTAGATCTCCTCCTTGCGAAGATATCATCTGATGGTTGTCAGTTTCGGACCGAAGGGATATAATACCATTAGAAATGTACTAAATGCAATTGGCCGCGACGACGAGGACGACGAAATCGACCATGAGCTCTTTGCCACAATCTCACCGCTGGTTGACAAGCCACAACAGTGGGACGAGTTCGAAGAGACATCGAACCTCATTTCCCCGGAAAGATTCACCAAATTTATTCTCATTCCTCACGTCGCGATGGCTCTTATCTCTGCGGACTTGGAGATCGGACTGGAGGATGCGTTGGGAGTGCTTGACGACAGTCGAAGGTACGGTGACCTGATGAATGCCAACAAGCCCGAAGAGACTGTCGATGTTGTCGACACACCCAAGAAGAAGAAAACACAACCTCCCAAGGATGTGCCCCCGCGCCACCGAAAAGTCACCATGCGGGTCAGGATTTCCACATTCTGGTTGAACTTGTATTTACAGAAATTTATTCAGCTTCCTGAACAAAAAGTTATCACGCTGGACAACTTCCCACCCGTAACTTCTCTCTTTCTCCTCTGCCGCTGTCCACTGATCACAGTCTTAGCCCGCACCAAAACACAAGAAGCAAGGGGTATACTCTAGTTTGATTTACGCTCCGATCCAACCTGACTGTTCTCTTAGAGAGACAAGGATGATATACCAAAATCCAAGAAGAAACAGTCCACGGAAGGCAAAACTCTATCAAAGTCTGACGAGAAGCAAACCATACCAAAAACTGAAACGAAGACGCCGAAAAAGGTGCTGGCAACTAAGCCAGAGATGTTGATTCACGCTTATGAAACGAGAGGAAAATCACGAGTAGGTCTTGTCTTGTTGCCACTACTCCTCCTCATGCTCAATGCTCTACCAGAAACCCTGACCCATAACTGCCCGGCTCTACGCTGATCCGCAACTCTGTCTTGTTAGTTTTCCCCCAACTGCAACGTCCCTCCGACTCGGGAATAAAGTTATGGCGCCAGCACCCGTGTACTGCTAGTTTCTGTAGCCTTTTCAATGCTTCGATGTATGCACTTATAATCCCTTCATTCAGCTTCTGGAAATGTCATTGTTGTAGCTCGAGTAATTTTTATGGTCCGTCTTTCAAAGATTCTGCCGAAGTTCAATGTACTAGTTACACCTGGGGTGCTGTGAAAAATTCAGAAAATATCATGAGGAAGGCACATACATGTGCAATGTATTTTCTATGCACTCAAATAAAACGAGGAGTAGTGCAGAATATTTGAGGAAGAGTTGTTTTGTTCGATGGGTGGGCGCGGGGAAGTGGTCACGTGCGCTTGTTTGTTGATGTTTACTCCGTCTGCCCTTTGCTCCTGACCACCACAGTCGCGCTGCCTGTGGCTCCTCCAACGCGAACGACGGCTTCATCGCGCGTCAAGCGATGCGTGCTTACTCTCCCTACATTCCTACCTTTTTTTGAGGCTTTTCCCGGTCCCAACGCCGATATATCAAGACAGGGGGTGACTCCGCAACATCGACGCGTATGTTTCTTCCTGGTCATTGTACAGTCTCAGAACGCTCATAGCAGACTGTTGTATAGCCCCCTGTAAGTCCTAAGATGGTCAAGAAAGCCACGAAAGTCGTACGGGCTCCGTCCTTCATCTCGGTGAGCACTCTGCGTGTCTTGCCTGGTGTGTGCCTTACACCGTATCCCCCAGAGTCTTTTTCACCGCTTTTTTCAGCCTCTCATACACTACGGCCGAGGGTTGGAGGAGCAGTGTGCTTTGGTTCCGTCAAGTGAGTTTCCACATATATACCCTCTCTCCGGACCTCCCCTATCCATCGTACCCTGTACCTCTTGGTGTTTGGGAGCCTGTGTTGCAGCACTGCTCGACCCTGACGCCGGGTATGTGCACCACTCTACGCGCCCCTTTCCCTCCTTCCATCCCTTCCGTCCACTCCCGCATCCACTGCTGTTTGTCAATGACGTTCTTCCGTGTTGCCAGGCTACTCCGTTCAAGGCGCTGTAACTTGCATTGCGCGCGCGCCGTACCGCAGTCCCGATGTCGATGCGCTGCCTCGTCCGCGCGCCTCAAGTCTGGTCTGTCACTGCTGTTTATCCTTCGTTCCTTCGTTCCCTCGTTCCCTCCCCGCTCGTGCCCGACACCTCCCCGCGCACGCATCGAGCGCGGGCGGCCGGTATACTTTTATTTTCCGGTTCTTGGTCTGCGCTCCCGCCGATGTCACCGATCGCAGCCAGCACATTTTCTACCTTGCTACCATTTCACCCGTTCTTACATTCCTCGGTTAACATATTCGTCCAGAATTTCAGGCGCGGCATTGTCTTATCTCAAGTCGTGCAACCTTCGACTTCATTCAACCCCGTTATCACTGGACAACCACGTCGATCTCATATCAAGGTATGTTTCCCCCAGTTCGTTTCTGGGCACCATTGTCCCTTCGGCTTTGCTGCCACGCTCCTATATCCCGCTGCGCTTCCGCGGGTTGAGCGTGACTTGCCTTCGGCCCACGCGCGCAGTTTGGTGCGTTGCACCATTCGCGATTGCGTCGGCGTGCATCCGCCGGTATGGTGGGCGCCGCGGGGCTTCTGCATTTGCGTTACTGCCGGTCTTCTGCGTGCGCGTCTGTCCTCGGATCCCGCTCTCTCCGTCCCTTCAAGATAGTGAGCTAACTTGTTCTCCTAGGACTGGGTGACGTTGGGCCCGGAAGGTCCCTCAACTTGTTTATAATGTGCATCATCTCAATCTCCCCTCTCCCCTTTTGCCTCGCGTCCTGAGCTTCTTCCATCTAGCCTCATGAACCGATGACTGCCAATGCCGTCCGGGCTCCCCACGTCATTTCCTTTCATCGTCGTTGTTGTCGGCGTCGCCGTTTCCCTTGCGGTCATCCCTTTTGCTCGCACTCTTCCGTTGATCGTGCGTGCTAATATGATCTGATGGCTGATTTTTACAGGTGTGAATAATCCACGGTCCGTGACCTGTTGTCCTACCTAGTGCCTTCTCATTTGGCTCGCTCCCCAGAATACACGGCCCAGCAAAAATTATGTCGGTCTCAAGCCTTCAAAGTCCGCTCGGACATCACCGACCGCTGCCGATGGGGCGAAGTGCCGGGGCGCAAAGCCTCTCCGCGCGTTCTTGTATTGACTAACTAATATTTAGTTTCGGACAGAACTTTCTCTGGCGCAGATTTAACGCAAGGACACTTATGAAACTCGAAGGTGCGTAATTTTCATCATCTTTCTTATAGTTTCTAACTGAACTCTCCGGAATCTCGTTCTGCAGAACCGAATCGCAGGGTCGCTCTTGTAGCTGGAGGTTTTGCCGTAGACAACTCGTAGCAGCTTCTGTGTATTATGGACGGAAATACATATATTTTATTGCATTTAATTGCAAAGAAGGAGGACGGGAATCTAACCCTCAGGAAGAGTGCCTGAGCCACTCACTATCGGTGCCCCAAGACCTCCATTAAAGTATTCAAAGCCACTCCAATGGAGTGCCGCGATCACGCCACTAGGCGGCGACTTTTGGCCAAAACGACCTCCAATGGAGTGCCTTCGGTCACTCCATAACAGGTCTGAAGGCACCCCATGGGAGTGCTTTTAGGGCACTCCTAAGGAGTTCCTCCGCTTCACACGGTGTGATCGCATCGATGATGCAGTGTTCGCCTATCAATTCTATTACCTCACTTCTGTGACTCGAACGAAAATTATTGGACAGCTCCGTATGCAGTACATCTAGGCAAGTCGTGTTGCCACTCCCTTGAACATCTGAGACACCCTCCCGCCAACCCGCTGCACTCCAGCGCCAAATCCAATCAAAACACCGACATCGACGACGACGAGTTCAACGACCGCCGCCATGAATCGTGGAGCGAAGACCTTCCACACCATCAAATGGCGCCTCAGAATCGCTGCACTAACGGCGGTGCCTAACAGCAGGACGGCGTAATAGACCATGATGCCCAGTCCAGCAACGACGCTCTCGCTTTGTATCTGGGTGTCGGCCCTGCCTTTTGGTGCAGGTTTCTTCGCAGTTGGCTGGACAACTGGCAAAGGAGAGCGGTTCCACAGCGCGAGGAGCGGAACCGCCAACGCCGCCAGTAATATTGGCCCGAAGGAGTTGAGGGTCACGGTGAGGGCGGATAAAGTGAAATTCACTGTCGAAGTGAGGAGGAAGGCCGACTTCCACTGGATCGACGAAATGGTGGATTGGTGGCCCGTTCCATAGAACGCATGTAATCCGAGGAGGGCCACGGGGACGATGTCGGCGAATTGGATTGGGGGGGATCGTGAGATGGCTTCAATGTCAAGCAAGGCGGACGGCTTGGAGGCGGCCAGGGCTTCCATCATGCGCACGTCCCGGACGCTGTCTATAACCTCCAGATGGGCGACTAGGGCGACCGCTGTAAGGGCCAGGACAAGCTGTCCGGTGAGCTGCGTTGTCGTGTAGACGAAGGCGAGGAAAATGCTCCAAAATAGAAGATAGGACGAGCCAAAGGCGTTCGCATATCCGACGACAGTGACTTGCCGTTTTTCACCGACTTGTGGAGGCGGAGATTCTATGTCCAAACAAAGCGGGATGATCCACCAGAGGGAGCCGCCTCCGACAAGCAGAAAGAAAGCGGACCTCACGACCCACGTCCTTGTGAAGCGCAGGATCGCTGTCCATTCGTCCCCCAAAATACTGGCCGAGTCGGCCCACTCCATCAGCCAGTACCCTGTCCCCGCGACTAGTGTGGGCATAAGGATCCACGGCAAGAAGATTTTCGCCAGTCCCAAATGCGACCGGGATATTTTGAGAAACCTATGAAGCACCCATGGTAGCGAAATTGCTGTGGGAACGGCGAGGTATAAAACGGCGAGTGGCGGCGAAGGTAGAGACGAGGAAGCGTAGAATGTTACGTGGCAATACGGCTGTTGCTCTTCTCGACATACGGTGCTTATCGAGATGGCACGTACACAGATGGCAAAAAGGGCAGAGAAACCAATGATACGCCATCGGAGTCTGGAAGAAGACGCTGTGATTCCTTTGAGCACAAAGGGTGTGATGGACGACATGATGAGGAAAGGCACTAGACGGTCCTCCCAGAATGTGAATGAGTTGGACAGGAAAGCGATCGCGTGAAGGATAAGGGGAATTGGGGTGGATTTCAGTGTCGAGAAAGACAAGGGCGGGGCCGAAGTGGCGATCATGACGATACAGGAGGCGAATGGAGCGCAGAACAGGATGCAATCCAAAGCGTCCATCCCCGGGAGATACGAATCTAGGCCGAGATATGCGACAAGGCCAAAAATGGAGCCAATGGCGGCACCGCGGATATAGTTTTGAAGCTGCTCCCCAAGCCATTCATCCCAATTATCTCCGGCCAACGAGAGGCCAGAATAAGTGGCCCATGCCGCTGCTACACCTACCCCAAGCAATGCTAAGCCTAGTCCCATCAAAAATGGATTGAACTGAGCCCAGATCGACCTGCATGCGGCAAGAGCGACACGGCTGTAATTCGACATGACAATCATGGTTTGTTCGACGGTCAATGCAGTGGATTGAGTAGCGTTCCAGGCAGAGTTTAGACTGTGCCAGGCATCATCAAGTTCTCCTCCGGATGAGCTAGATCGATATGCGTCGAGGTAACTCTTGATCTGCGCAACATTGATCTCAAGAGCCTGGATTAGGCCGGCGCCCTTTCGATCGCGCCAGAACAATTCGGGAATGACAGTCCCCAGATTATTGAACGGGATGGGAAGGCCGAGAAGTAGGGAAAGCGTCGGTACGATATCGATCTGCTGGATTGACCGGTGGGAGGTAGGAGCGTTGGGGAAGGTCTTATATTGGAGGAGACCCGAGGGGATGGTCGATGTGTCGATGGCCAGCTCGGCACCTTTGCTGTATATCCACATTGCGGACGATGTCTCCAGGGTCCCGTCGCCCCCGTGATCACCAGCGCGATCCATCCCGTGGTCTCCCAGTACGACGAGCAGGGTGTCGCGGTCCAAGAGCTCAACCACACGTTTGAGCACTCGGTTCATCTGCTGAAGCTTGTCCTTCATACTAGGGTGGTCGGGCCCCACTCTATGCCCGACATGGTCCACGCCGAGAAAGTGGCCGACTAGAAAATCGAACGGCTTGGTTTCGTCCTCGAGCAGCGGGAAAAGATGTGTGATAACACCCTCATCCACGGTATGCAGATCCTCGACGTTGAATGAATCGTACGGGAACGACATGTTTGCCTGGAACGAGTCGGGGAACACCGACATCCACGTGTCGTCGCCCATGAACGCCGCCTTGGGGTCGTCAATAATTTTCAAAGAATCAGGGAATGGAAAAGCGGCTACCTTTTTACCGGCCAGCCGCAGTTGCTTCATTATCGAGTCCTCCGCAATCGAGGATCCACCAAAATTGTTGCCTATATCGACGAACGTTGGCAGGGATCCGGTGGTCAACGCCTTGATACGTTGGAGTGTAGCGGTAGGAGGATCGGAGTACGCATTGAATAGGAACGAGTGCCTAGGGTTGGTCGCTGTGAGTTCGCGAGGAAGCGTCAAGATGTTGTGGTGGAAGGGGGATGCTGGAATGGATGGTTCCGGCGATACAAAGTCGAATCGTAGAGCGTCAATAATTAGGAGGATGGCGCGCTTATGCGTGGGCGGGAGAACGCACGTGTTGTCCGGGCATTCTGTGAAATCCGGGAGGGAAAGACGCGTTAACAAAAAGCCGCTCGTGAAGAGGTAGATTCCAGCGAGGTGTATGATGAAAACCCAGGACAAAAGAGCGAAACCCTTCGAGAAGGCCATCTCAGTAAGTGAATGGAATACGACCTGAGCCGGTCCGATATATGTGGCCGAGGACGGATGAAAAGTGGGAGGATCAGTGCGCCCGTGGCCGTAGTGAAGGCAGGAATGATTTGTTGACGTGTTGTTTGGCGGCATCCCCGGATCGAAACAATAATATTCGCATTTTCACCGTTCACCATGTCCCTCCCAAGCTCTGTCGCGGGCTTCACGATTCTCCCAGTCTCCTACACAGGGACCTCAACCCACTATATATACGCGCGCTCCCATGTCGGGTCCAAGAAGCAGGCATCCCGCGCACTACCCGATGGACGGACCCTCTTCCTCGTGAATGTGCCTCCAGACGCGACAGAACGAGAGCTTGTCCTCTTGTTCAAGAGCTCCGGGACGGTTGAAAAAGTTATCTTTGACTTGGATGCACAAGAAACTCTCGTAGGCCAAGATGACAGCGACGGCGAGGAGGAAGGAGAAGAAGAAGACGCGGAGGTGGTGGACGATGAGACTGACGCACAGCCTCGGAAACGAAGAAAGCTATCGAAGAACAACAAACCCCTGCCGCCCAAGGTTGTTCCATTGCCTTCGAAGCCTCTTCGGCGGCTACGACACACTGGGCGGTCTGTGCATATAGTATTTCTCGATGCGTCCTCGCTGGAGCGTGCGCTCGCGCCCCAGCCCAAGCCCCGACCATGGCCCGCATCGGAGGAGCCGTCGGGCATGGCGCACTATGCAGCGCTCCACGATTCGCTCCGCCCGCCGCTGGATATTGTGCGAGAGCACGCCGACTCCGCCATGGAGCTGTTCGAGTTCGAACTGAAGCAGACGAAACAAAATACCAAGTATCGCAAGGGTGAGGCCATTGTGGACGAAGACGGGTTCACGCTGGTCACTCGGGGCGGTGCATATGGCCAGACGCTGGGTGGTGGGGTCGGCGTCGCCAGCAAGAAATTCCAGGAGAGCGGGGAGACGCGGACTCGGAATAAAAAGAAGGAGCCCAAGCAGAAGGCTGGCTTCTATGCGTTCCAAAAGGCGGAGAAGCAGCGCAACGGTATGTTTTCTTTCGGCGTCTTTTCTGAGGTAACTAACATCGACCGCCAGATCTAATGGAGCTGAAGAAGAATTGGGAGGCGGACAAGGCGAAGGTAGAGAAACTGAAGGCATCAAGACGATTCAAGCCGTACTAGGTTATTCACGTACTTGTTGTCTTTCATTTACATGTGAGGATGTTTGAAGGTTCTGCCAGACGTACTGAAGATTTATTGAGGATACTTTGGGGATACTGCATTTACAGAATATGTGAGTAATAAATTTTGGTCTCTCGAGGAGCACATTTCTCTTAGCATACGATTGGCTGTACAAATACAGCAAAGGCGGTTACAGTACACAGACAAAGCGAGATGAGCCAAGTTACGCAGAGGTGGCTGTGCTCTCGCACTCCTGAGCCGCACCGCCGACTCGCACAATGTCCCTATCTTTACGCCCCTCCCCTCACGCTTCTCCTTTGAGATTGAACGTACGATTTGCTATATAACTATCTCTGCGCACCCAGAAATGCGCTCGACACTTCGCTTGGTGTGCCGTCGGATCAACGAATGGCGTGTTTCTCCTAATATTCACGAAGCGTCAACTTACATCGGTTTTGAGCAGGATTTTGATACTTCCTCAAGAGAGTTCACAGCTTTCGCGCAACGCCTTGGATGGAGCTCGTCTGCCACCAGAGCTTGAACATATTATTTTCACGCTCGTGGCGAGCAAGCAGCCGGAAATGCATTCGAGGTTGAACCTTGTCTGTCGTCGCGTTAAAGAGTGGTGCGTATTTGCTGCCTTGCCTCGTCGAGGAATAACCTTCTTCCAGGGTAGAGCCCTTTGAGATGGAGTGCCTTTTCCTTGCTACTACATGCCTCACTCGGCATCCTTTGATTTGCCAACGACGTCACTTGAGAGGGGGTGCGGCCTTCAACTTAGCACCGTTGCTTCAAAATCGACGCCGTGTCGCCAACGGAGTGCGTGGCCTGATGTTGGGCTGGAACATTATCATCGATCCATCCCTCTATATCCTCTCCTCCAATCGCTGGAGTACGTCGTGTATTCAATGCGTCACTGGTCAGTTATTACCTTTCCCGGTTTCTCATTGAGCACCGTACTCTCCCTTCCGATTCGGCGGCTGGGGTTTGACCAGCATGGGATCGAGACACTCGAGCTTTTTTCCGTGGGGTGGGCCCGTCAACGGGGATCCCTGTCGTCTACCCTCACTCACCTTGAACTGCCGTCTGCCAGCTGTCTCGGTGTATATCTGGAAGACCTCCCTGCACTCTCACATCTATCCGTCGACCTCAATCAGCATCGAGGCATAGATACCTTTCTTAGAATTGTGTCCCCCCGCCGACAGTTCCTCCAAATTCTCTTGGCACGAGAATCCTTCCTCCTTCTGGTGTTTCGGATCTTACCGTACATTATTGTCGGTAACGAGACCATCTACCCCCCGAGTACATACACACACCTACTCAAGCTGTGCTCGATCCCGCTGCAGAAAGTAGTTTGCCTGGAAACCTCTGTCGATGCACCGCTCGGGCTGTGTAACTACTACATGGAGTTGCCAGACATGTGGTGCGAGGCAGAGGCGGTAATGAATTAAGTATATGTACGCTTACGGCATTCTTGATTTTGAGGGAACTGAGTACTGTCCTCGTCCTAGATTTGATGGAGCTCAAGAAGCATTGGGAGGCGGACAAAGCGAAGGTGGAAATTGAAGGCACTACATAGGGTATTTTACATAATTTTCCGTCTACGCTCGCTGCCACGATGTGATTCTATGGACGAATATATGTCCGCATTTACAGAATTAAATAAACAATCAAACTACACTTACATCTCTGGAAAAGCACTTCTCCCAATCGCCGGCCCCATTGCTCTTAGCGTACGATTGGCTGTTTACAAACGCGGAGAGCTCGCAAAGCCCCGCCACTCTATCTGCGGCGCAAAACTCCAACGGCTGTAGTGCGTCGTTCACTAGGATGCGCACATACTCCCCGCCGCCACAGGCCATCTTCTCGACGACCATCCGCCCGCTGAACGGCACCATCTCGTGCGTGCGCCACGTCCGCCGCGCGTCCGGCGTCGCGGTGCTCAGCGGCCGCGGCTGCCGAAAGAGCCCTAGCGCGCCGAAGATCGCGACCATGGTGTTGTCGTGCGAAAAGTCCGCGTATATCGTGCGGTTCAGGGGGAACGTCGCGGGGTCCGCGTCGAGCGTCGTGTTCGTCTGTGTGTGGTCGTGCACCGCGGTGCCCGTGAGGCGCGCGAGCAGCTCGTTGGTGTAGCCCACGCCCTGGACGCGCCCGAGTGCGGCGCCGTGCCCGGTGTAGTAGTACTTGTCGAGGTCGGCGGAGTAGTCGAACCCCTCGAAGTCGGCCTGTGTGAAGAGCGTGCAGAAGGGGCTGAGGGGGGCGTGTACGGTCGACGCGGACGCGGCGGTGTGGAAGGCGCAGAGTGAAATGAGGGCGTGCGTCTCGCGATCGGTGAGGTTCGCGCCTGGGGCCCAGGAGTTGAGGCGCATTGTGATTGCGGGCGCGTACACAGCAAGCCATTCGGCGGTTTGCACGTCCGACGAGCCGGCGTTGGGGCACATGTGGTTTTCGAGGGTGTCATTTCCCTGGAAAATTCATTGAGACTTGAATATAGTGAGTGCACAGAGGACGTACCGATTCTGGTAGGATAACCGACAGTGGAGGGGTGTAAACGTGGTGACTGGCAGCAGAGAATCCTTGAGGGGAGTGAGCGACGGTACCAGCAAGTGTATTGAACGTACCTGCTGTCCAATTATTCGCACTATCAACTACTCTAGCGCCGCTCGACGCGCGCACGAATGGAAGGTGGTCCGTATCCACCAGGTTCGAATACCGCTCGAATACGAGGGCACCCGCCTCGTGCGATCTGCATCCGCGTGAGGCACGGCATGATCAAAGTGGTGGAATTGGGACATACTGCAGTGCGCCGAACGGGACCAGATCGTTGACACCCAACGTGTAGTCGAACGAGGACAGAAATTGCATGGCCGGGTGGGTATATGCGTCTACGCTCTGCAGCTTCCACACCGCGGATACAATATACAACCCCGCTCCCAACGTCGGGAACCGGGCGCCATGTCGCTGGAGCTACGGCGGGTGTTCAGAGAGTCGCTCAGTAGCACCAGCCGAATAGCTTACGATGTTCACCTAGACGTTGTGAATATCTGCACTGTACTCCACAATACCAAGCACTTACTTGAGTGACCTCACATCCGTCTGGAGGCGCCGCGTACTCCTCGACCGAGAAAAATGGCGAGTACGCTCCCCAGGACTTGCGCAGATCGAATTCTGGCTCGTAATCGGCCGGGAGGAATGCATGCTTTACACGCGTCCAGTTGCTGTCGACCAGAAGCCATGTTACGCCCAGCCAGACGGTCGCAAAGAGAACGCTGGTGCGAGTAATTTTCTGCATCTTTCTCAATATAACGGGGTACCGAAGGAGGTTAAAACGCCCAGCCGAGGAAGCTGGCGCGCATTAAAGCGCGTAAAGTTGCTCGGAGTCAAGGGTCGAAAGCGGCTTCAGAGCGACGGTGCAGCAGGCACGGTCACATGAGAGGTACTCCGCCGTTCGGAGTTGAGTATTACTTATGAATAACAAGTTGAAGATGGGTATGGTATGGTCAACGTCGATAGATGGAAAATTGAATGCAGGAGGACGGCGCATGGCCGATCGTATCAAGCTCAGCTCGCTGAACTAATTGTGAGGAAAAAGCTCGTTATATTATTACATGGCGTAAGCATCATACAGTCCACCATCCTTTCATCGGCTGGATACTGTGGACGTATTCTGAAGCACATGAGTGGAGTGCACCTGTATTATATTAGCTTACGTTCCACAGTATACTGTGAAAGAAACTCAGTTGATGCTCTTGCAAAATAAACGGAACGAGACTACGTACACCTTTCCGGAAGATGGTATCGTCGTCAACATGCCAAGTTGGACCGAAATCGATTTCCATATCCTTCTGGAACTTTTCGAGAAGTTGCTGACAAGGTACCAGAGAATTCCCAGAGCGCGGTGTGACTATCTGGACACTTGGGCTGTAGATGGCCAAGAAGACCATCACGGTTGGGGAATTCGAGGTGACGTGCGCATACAGCTCGAGGCGGGAAACAGCGCAAATTATTTTTCCGACTCGTTTCATGTGGGCGGCATTTTCTTCATCGAAATCGTCAAAGATTCTGTAGCCATGCCACTGGAGTCGGGAGGCGGAGGCGGTGGCACAGTTTCACTATCCGGGCGAAAAAAGCGGTGAGCTTGGAGGACTTGACATAAAGAGGAAGTATTGCACAGGCGCGGAAAGTGAATGGGCGCCATGAGACTGGTGACTGGTGGTGGTTGGTGGTTTGAAGAGTCACAAAAAAAGTCACGATCACAACATCCAGAACGAGTGACAATATGGCGGGCATCCCGCAGCAGCTCCCGCTCCCAATCTCCATCCCCAATTCGATCCAAATTCCGGAATAGAACTCCGATTCATCCCAGATGATGCTGTTCGTAGCCGTTCTTCCACACACGCTCATATCGCAAGCAGATGACTTTCTCAACCGTCTTGTGGCAGAGTCCAGGCGGACGCCAAAACCTACAGCACCAATATTGGGAACTATGAGGACGTTTGGGATGCCCCTACGCTTTAGTTATGGAATACTTACCTCATGTCTCCTTTCGAGCTGGCCAAGGAAAGTGAGAAGCGGCACGCAGGATCTTCGCAAGCCTTTCCTTGTGTTCTGTGGTGTTTTCGTCGTACTTGGTCGACAAAGGCTTTGTATCAGTAGAAATATGTGCCATTCAAAGTCGGGCGGTAGAGGCGGGGGGCAGTTAGTTGGGGTGGGCGCCATGGACGCGATGTTGACGCGATGCCTGAGTTCGATCACGTAGAGGATCTGATGGATCAGAGTCTATCCCCATCCGGAGGGTAAGCCCCTATCTTGCACGCCTTTGTTCTTTCAATTCAGCACCTATAGATGAGGAGAATTGAGAGGAATTGAGGCTAAATTTCCAATGTTTGGGGCAAGCTTGAGCTGGCCCGCCAAGCCCGGGCTTGCAGCGGCCCGATTTGGGTGGCGGCTCCGCTCCTTCCCGTTTGCCATGTTTACAGCATGTGGTGGGCATGCGGTGGGACGCCCACGAAGGGGGGAAACGGCCGTTTCACTACTGGTAGGATCTCCAGCCGTTGGTCGGCATCTCAGCCACAAAATGTGACCGTACGCGTCAAGCTTTCTTTCCCGCTTCTTCCCGCTTCCCTTCTGTCTGCCTCCTTCCCCCATTATGGGCCCCGGCTCACGCGATAATCCCGACCCTCGACTCATTGTCAAGACCCCCTCGCAACCCGCAGGCTGAAAGGGTGGCCGGTGTTACATACCCTCCCTCGCTTGGCGGGATCCGCAATTACCGTCGGTATTCGCCTTGTCAAGCCCGGGCCCAGGCCCAGGCCTCGGGCTTGAAGCCCTGTCTGCGGGCTCAGGCTCGAGCTTAAGAAATTTCAACCCCAAGCCGCCTGAAGCCCGGGTATCCAGGACGAGCCGGGCCCTGAACATCACTAACCGTTTGTGACTCCATGCAAATAAAACGAAAATAAAAACGGTTTTAACCGTGTAAAACCATTTAGAAACGGAAATGGATGGAGCCTTATAAAGCCCCCACTCTTTTCCCAAGAAAGCCATGACTCCCTGCAAAAATTCTAATGCTTCAGTCGGCGTCAGAGTTTTCCAATACTACGACCTTCTTTGTGAGTTACAATCTGTTCATCCTAATTGCCGAAGTCTGACACCTTCGTCAGCCACTCTGTCATAGCGCCAAGGCATTCATTGCTCTTTTCGTACTTGTCCTCTGCCTACACCGGTTCCTGATCAGGAGAAACCTGGTTGACAAAGATGGGCATCCGATTCCTCCGGGTCCACTCTTCCGCTATCCATACCTCGGGCAATACTGCGAGCTCGACTTTGACCGTTGGGCGAGGCGATTCGGATCCCTGGTCTCCGTATGGATGGGCGACCAGCTTTGCGTCATAATCTCCGATCCCCGTGCCGCACAAGACCTGCTGGTGGAGAACGGCGCAATCTTCTCGAGCCGCAAGAACTACTTCATAAAAAACGAGATCATTCTGCACAACCGCGCGATGACTGCGTCTCCCTACAGTCAACTTTGGTAAGAGTCTTGTCCCTCCCTATTTCAGATGTAAATGCCCTCAATTTGGATTAAACTAGGAGACACCATCGTAAACTCGCGATGAGATATCTTGCCGAGAAGTCAGTTCCCAACTATGTCGATTTCTTCGCGTCCGAGGCCATTAGCTTGCTTCGTTCGTTGCATCGGGAGTCAGCATCCTGCACACAACCTGTCAATCCAGCCCTAAGCGCAGTGCGCTTTACTTTGAAGTATCTTTGTTCCGGCCTTTTTCAAATTTAGCGCGCTCAATACACATCATAGCAACATGCTTCGGATCTCATTCGGCAAACGCACGAGTTCCATCGACGACCCGCTTCTCCACACCATCCAAAAACTGGTAATGGAATTCGACGAAATAGCAGGTCAATTCCATAAATGTTGGGCGGGCCTCCGGTGAATATTAATTTGAACACAGGACCAGTATCAAATGCCGTGGATTTCATTAGGCCTTTGCAGTATCTCCCGACACGCAAGCGCACCCGTGGACTCAACCTGAACTCCGACATGAATCGTGTGTACGGCGATATGATCGGCGAAATACAGAGGCGGCTAGATTCGAAGGAGGATGTTCCGGATTGTCTCGTCAAAATGCTGCTTGAGACCAAGGATGAGGAGGGTTTGTCGAGCGAAGACATTTTCATGCTCGCGATTGCGTTCGCATTCGGCGGGGTGCATTCAGTGCGTTCTTTCCCAGCTGGTGTGCTACATGTTGATGGGAAATTTATTCCAGATTGCTGGAATTATACAGTGGTTCCTGGCGTTTATGGCGACCCATCCAGCTGTTGCGGCCGCAGCGCAAGCGGAAATCGATCGTGTAGTTGGCCGGGAACGCCTTCCCAACGACGATGACGAAAAGCATTTGCCCTACGTTTGTGTCTGAGATCGTATTGCCTGCCCCCGGCTAACAGAAGATACTGCAGGTTCGTGCGATCATTAAGGAGGTAAGTTCAACCACAGTCTTGGAATCTGTTTCCGTACTACCAATCTGTTTCATATAGGTCCAGCGGATACACTCACCATTTTGGGTACCGACACCACATTATTCTACCGCAGACTTCGTGTACAATGGGATGTACATCCCAAAGGACACCGTGATGATTCTCAACTGCTGGACGATTCATCACAATGAGGACCGGTATCCGGATGCGTGAGTCCCTTGCTATGTTTGGGAAAATTCACACTCATATTCTCGCAGGTTCACGTTCAACCCAGACCGCTATTTGGGTGACGATCTAAGCTCCATCATGTCTTCTAAGCTGCGAGACCCAATGAAACGAGACCACTGGGCTTTCGGTGCTGGGTATGGAATATTTCCCATCTTGGGTCATTTCTCTTATCAACGCTCTAGGCGCCGCATTTGCCCTGGGTTTGCTATTGCGGAGCGTGAGCTATGGATCTCAATTTCAAGTCTTTTGTGGTGCGGTTGCATCTTGCTGTATTTGGTCTGGTGGCTAAAACAATTATCAGGGCATACAACTTCGAGGTCGTTCCTGAAGAACCCATCTGTTTGGACGAGTATGAGGGGACTTCTGGGCGTACTCCTCTCCCGTTCAGAATGAAACTCACGCCCCGGCATGATGCTGCCGAAAAGCTTTTAGAGGAGGACAATATCATGGCTATTTGAACCCATAGGCCCCCTTGTATTTGTTGCGGTCGAAGACTTCCTTTTTATATACTATCCTCGATTTATTTGATGAGATGGAAGGGGAAAAAAAATCAGCAGTTTTCGGAGACCTAACCCCTACGATCACAGTTGGGGCGCGGTTACGGTGTTTGTGGGCATCAAATTACCTAAAAGGGCTCAACCGAATGGGGTTCACCGCTAAGCCTAATCGAGTAATAATTCACGTGAGTGATTGAAGTGCGCGCACGGGCCATGTAGTCTTCTATCCCTCGTTCTCCATGACTACAAAAGTTTTGGGCCTGCTACAAATACACAGCACTCATATGTTCTCTCGTAGTACCCTCAAATATAAGGAGCCTTATTGCACTGCTCAACCGGACCTGTTTTCCCAATGAACATGATTTCCCTCCGAAAATTCAGGAGGTACAAGGGAGCTTCATCACATGCTGGGATATATGTACGGACCACAAATAATTGAGTCATGAGGTCCTCAGCATCAGTGACATTCAGTTTGATCTCTCCTCCATTAAAGCCAGGCTGTGCAGCATTAAATAACATATTAGGTGAAACACGGCTCACTGGCTGGAACCTTCCTCAGAGTCGAATGAAAACTGAAGCATGTATCATGCACATGTAGCATTTCATTGCTGTTGGTCTCTATCAAGGTACTATCTGACCACCCTAAATACAATGTGTTGTGTGTTCAAAGGAGGTAAATTGGGCCGCACTATGAGGGAAATGTCTCATTATTTGACTCATACTATGCTATGGATATTGACATGAATATGGGCCTAAATTCCTCACCATCAGAGCCTCCCGACGGCCTGTTGTGTCTAATAAGTTGTGCAGCAAGGGGAAAAAAGGACATGCTCTGTGTTTTGAATTTCGAAAACACTTGCGGTCTGTTACAGAGCTGTCTAACATCCTCGCTCTGGGCATAGCCAGAAGACATCTTTTTTCTACACATTGCGTGAAAATAGGCCGCACAGCGCACAAAAAAAACAGAATCCCCTTGTCCGGAGTCTACTGTCTGTGCCTGTCTGCGCAGTAGGTGGTGTATTCGTAAGGGTGGTTGAAGGGCATTGAAATCTCTCATTCTGATTCTCTTTCCCTCTTTTCCCTCTTTCCTTTTTAGTTATTTATTAGTTATTATTAAGCACCCACAAACACCATTACCGAGCCCCAGTTGGTTCAAGTCAAGCCTGAGAGTGGCCGGGCCGAGAGGTGAGCAGATCAATGATCCGCCCCACGAATGATGTCGCATGGTGAAATGCTGTGCCTTCCTTTTTGGGACACATATCCGGTGCTGAATCACGCGACTCTTGGGCGAGTCTCCAGTGTTGTAGCTACAGTATGATATTCATGTAAAAGTACTCCATCATTAAACATATCTAACAAGTATTATTGGGTAAGTACAAGCGAGGAATACGAGGGCTAGAAGCAACATTAAACCGTTAGTGGGTGGTTTGAAGTAATCTGTGGAGTTCAAGGGGTAGCAAATATGTAGATATGGCGGTCGTTCAGCACTTTTAATAATCTGTTACATATACATGTGTTTCCGGGTGTTTTTGCAGTCTCCTACCCAACCGCAGTTATGAGGTTCATCAGTCTCAGTAGTGGGTTTTAAGCGGATACAGAAAAATGGCTTACAAAACTATATGACAATAGGGTTGTTCACAGTAGCCCTTTTTGGTTCCTTTTTGTGTTCCTTTTTGGTTCCTTTTTGTCCTCCTTTTTGAAAGAGAAGCCAAAAAGGAACGGGAAAAGAAAGCCAAAAAGGGCCCTTTTTCAAAAATGAGAAACCTCGTCCATTTTTCAAAAAGGGTCCTTTTTCTGTTCCTTTTATTTTCGCTTTTTCAGACTGGTTCTTCTTCTGGACTTGGTTCTTGTTGGAGGACATAGTTCCTATCTTCTTAAATACCCTCTGAACGAACCATGTACTCCTTCTAACAAGCAAATATTTGACAGGATATACATGCTCTAGGAAGTTTCCCTTTTGGTCTCCTTTTTCCAAATTCGCCAGACCACCCGTTCACAGTAGCTCATTTTCCGTCACTTTTTCGCTCATTTTTTTGTGTATTCTGCCCAATTCGGTACGCAGGAATCTGCATTTTGGGGTTTGGGGCCTTTTCACATCTCTGAATTGAAAAGGGAAAAAAAACCAGACAAAAAACTACAGGAATATCAAAAAGGAGAGAAAAAGGAACACAAAAAGGAAGCAAAAAGGGCTACTGTGAACAACCCTAATGTGTGTGATGTGACGAAATATGTGACTCAAGTTGGGGATACGGCGGCTGGCACATAACACCTGCCAACAACATAGCCACAACTTTCTGAAATCAGCCATAAAATCCATGTTGTTCTCCCTCGCACCACAGATTGAAATCGGCCTGGTGTGTTTTAGCTCTTGTAATCACTTTAGAAATCCCTGGTGCCACTTCTCTCATTTTCTTTCCAAGTCTATTCCACCTTATTTACAGCAAACCACGCTTCGACGGGTTTTTGCTGCACTGGCTGTTCTTATCGGTACATTTAACCCCAGAAATTTTCTGGGGAGCTTTGGAGGCCGTAAATAAGGGGCATAGAGCTCTAATTATATTTTATTTCGAATGAGGAAGACCTCTCGACGGCTTTCCTTCGGATTTCAGAAAATTGGGGCTATGTTGCTGACAGGTGTTATGTGCCAGCCACCGTGGAGAGGTTTACCCCCAACTCAAGTCACACATTTGTCACATTATATTTCTCATTTTGTTTTCTCCCCGCCCCAGAGATCTAGCTTCAAAAAAATGTTACTCTGTATGTAAACCTCAAAACCACGGTTGGGAGGGAGACTGGTGTTTTTGGCCATTTTGCGATGAAAATTGATATTCATCAGAAAATCTGTTCTGTGTGAAACTTTCACCTTCTCCCCTACGATGCTGTGATAGAAAGAACTGACAAGTGAATAAAACTCTACAAACTTTTCACTAGGTGTCAGCTTTGCCGCCTGCAACCTTGCTTTGCCCGTTGCGGTTCGAAACTGTGCACACGTTAAAAAAATTGCATGCATTAAATAAAGACCTTCACCTTATGCTAGACTATGGAGTGGCTATTCTAAGAGACTACTGTTGTTTGCTTAATTCCGTGAAAACGCGAAAAAGTTTCGCGGTGTCAGGTGATCGTCGGCAGACGATGCCGAAGTTCGAAAATGTTCAAATCTCTCTTATTTCCAAGGTGTCGGGGTTGAAGAAAATTCTACCAGCTATAAACTCCTGTCAAAATCCCTTTCCCAGTACTCCAGGTGCACAGCACTATCCGGCATTGTCTGCTGACAATCACGTGAGGCCACGAAACTTTTTCGCGTTTTCACGGAATTAAGCAAATGACAGTAACACATGCACTAGTAGGATTCTACAACATTACATGCAACCACTGTCCCTAGTCAGAATCACAGCCAGGTGTATTCATATAGTGATAGGCCCAAACGTAGTGCCGAATCCAGAGCCGGTCTAGCAAAAGGTATCACATCATCAACAGCTTTTCAAGGTATCAAAAAAACTTAGCTGCTACCGTGGTTGCAGAGCGCACTGTGCCTCCAGCTAATATACCTGTTGGGCACCTGATGCCGCGCAGGGACATGCAGACTCGTGAACAGCGGCCCCCGATCCAAAGTGGGAAGGCGGAAGGAAGATGTCAGCAGAGCCGGTGTCCCTGCTGGTCTGCACTGTCAAAGGACAACTTTCGTGGTCGCTGCACCGGTGCTGGTGGCTATACTTGAAGATGAAGGTGTAATCCAGAAAGCTGTTGGAGACAGTTGAGCTGGCCGTGGGGATGCACTCAATGGTGTTGACCAACATAGCGACGGCCAATGGGATGCAAGGAGAGGTTGTGGATTTTAAATTAGACCCCCGCAATGGCACCAAAGTGCACTGCGACCCCAAGACAGGTGCCATAATGCTCAGATACCCACCTGTGGTAGTGCTCTTCAAGCCCGACGAATGCACATTCCCCCCTTCGAAGGCCTCCCTACTGGTGTTCTTCCGGTAGTGCCATCGAGGATGAATTTCGGAATCGAAATGTCTGATCACCAGAAACACTGTGTACATCAACACCAGCTTGCCGTGACCCCAGCCTATGCCTTCATGGACTAGAAGTTGCAGGGACAAACACTGGAATACATTTTGATAGACCTAGAGCTGCCACCCCAGGGGAAGCTGGTGCCCTTCAGTGCATACATAGTGCTGTCTCGAAGCCGAGGCTGGGATAGAATTCACCTTCTCAAGGGGTTTGACAACACTCTGTTTACCACTCATCCGTCAGAAGTTTTGGCCGTGGAGGACATGAGGCTGGATGAAGTCCAATGAACTGACAGCAAGGACATGGGGCACACAATAGGTGAGTTACGGTGTCTTGTCGGAACTCGCTAAAGCATTGACCAAGAGTTGAAGACTGAAGCGAGCGGCAGAGACAGGAAGGAGAGAGGCTGAAGGAAATGAAGGAGGGAGGCTGAAGGAAGTGAAGGTATGGGCGTTTTGAGTGCATCCAGATCAGATTGTCTCTATTGATGCACACATAGTTTAACTTATTCGGCTCGTTCCTCTGTCTCATTAAATTTGTTTGTCTTGTATCAAGAGTGCTTTGTGCCAGTTTGCGGTGAAACAGTTGCTCAGGGTCTAAGGCTGCAAATGAACAATGAACAAAACCCAACTGTCGAACGAGTGAGACTGAACCAGACTCTACGAGAGAGACTAACACAACTCAAACACTCAAACAATCAAATCCCAAACACTAAACACTCCTTTGTATGCCCCTTAGGGTGACCTGACGAGAAAGACAGGTTTTACTAGACCTAGGGTTGTAGTATAGGTCTAGGGAAACTAGGCTTTGATAATTCAAGTAATTGGGTTGTATGCGAAGCTTATTCCAAAGGAAAGTCTTCAAATCAACAATACGGCACACGCTCTTTGACGAGTCAAGGTTACAACGTTGATTGACTGTAAAGCTTCACAGCTATAGTGCAGATAATGGTGCGGATGGCTGGTAGGGTTTTGGTTTGGATGTAAGTCCGCTTTGGAGACCAACAAGCCTCTGATACAACAGAATACACAATACACAATTCCGTAACTGGGCCAACTCTTCTGTATCCGTACAAATGGTACTCAAGACAGGGGTCACTGCCTATGGGACAAGGTACTCAAGACAGGGATCACTGCCTATAAAACTCAAAGCAGAACACTATTACAGATAAAAAAAAAGCCTATATTTGTTGGACAATATGGAGTCCGGAACAAAGCCTAAATGTGACCGCCTGGTTGTTCGAGATAAACTCTAACTGGGTTGTGATTCAGTCCTGTCCTCGCTCTTTCTACACTAGCTTTATACTACTTTAATTACGCTTACACTACGTGATGACACTATCGCAGATATATGTTACTTAATACAATATGAAATCTGGTATCCTAATTGCCTGAGCTATTTAATGTGATTGGATTCCTAGGAACTCCTTTATGTCGCTTGTTGACATATTGGCCCGGCTTCGGGCCTATGGTCCCCTGGTTTTGATCGGGTATATGGTGCAGCTCCTGTTGAGCGAACGACCACTAATCTCTAATATTCTTCTTCCTTTCGTCCTGTTCCGTACTAGGCTAGCTCCGGAATAACCACAGCTTCCTATCAATACCCCAAATTCCCTGGTTGGAAGCCTGGTTCCCTCGTTACTCTTATTGCGAACCAGACCCCTTAGCGCGGACTGAACCGCCACTTGGAATAGGCCCGGACCTGGTTAAACCCGATGTCGACAGGAGTGCGGTTAATGGTTCCCAACTGCCAGCCGGTCACGTGATGAGTCATGTCGCATCGTTACAACAAATAACACTCAACATAGTAGATATTCATGTGAATATATACTATTACGGCCGCCCATCGTTCACAGAGTGGATGATAATTATCCCCTTGATAGTAGGCACTATTTGTATGGTTCTAGCCCTTAGTTACACACTCGGGTCTCGTGCTAACTCTAGATGCGCGCTAAAGATCGCAAAATGTGTGTTTGCAAGGCTGGCCTTGTAGACGGCTTATCAGCGGTCTCAGGCTCCTTTTACTTATGGTGTAGCAGCATATCTTATCTCAAGTTGACAATATAGGCAGCTGTGATCTCATGTTGTTTGTGAGTGTTTGGTCCTGGCAGTCACAGAATATAACCCAGCTGGCATGCCATGTTATTTGCTACTGTTTGTCCCTGACGAGTTTCGGGAGCAGAATTGAAGAGGTGGGAGACCTAGCTAAAGCAAGGTGATGGAATATTTCATCACACCCTGTCCTGGATATTTTTTTGGCTGAGGAACCTGAATACATTTGAACACGCTGTGAGGGCTGAATATGCTCTGTGTATGCCCTCGCGCAGGAGCAACGTTACACCGGCAATTCCCCAATCCGGTGTTCCGCCTAAAAATTGTTTGTTATAAAGTGCATGAATCGAAAAATCATTGCCGCTCAATGAAATATTCGGATTCCCAATAACGTGACTTATGATGAGCTCCGAGCAACGGTTGGGAAAAATTGGGCAGCGTAACGAATGGAGTCAAACTGACTCATAAACGAATGGAGTCAAAATGACTCATAAATGAATGAGTCAGAATGACTCATAAAAATGAGTCAGAGGAAAGAATGAGTCACGAAAGAGATGCATAAAAGAAGAGCGGATTCTATCATGTAGTTCACTTGAACACCCAACTTTGTACTTTTCCGAAAGTCAAATATTAATTTGCTTCGCTTACTCGTGCTTTTACTTGAGCTCCTAAGTTTACTAAGGAAAGTTCAGCAAGTCCACCGCATTCTTTTCAGCCGCACCGTTTCTGCAACTGCTACCACCACCGTTTTCCGTTTATAGGTCTTAAGGAAAGACCTCACGCACAGCTACTGACCGAACCGTACCACTGTTTCCTTATTGGAAATCACCGCCGCCGTTTTCCGTTTACAGGTCTTAAGGAAAGACCTCACGTACAGCCGCCGACCGAACCGTACTGCCGTTTCCCGTTTATAGGTCTTTGTAAGCATGCTGGCTTACGACAATTCCAATGTCCTTATATAGGCGCGCGGGGTAATCAGTACAACTGATTATCTATCTACCTTTTGGTGTAGTGGTCTAGGATGCGCCTCGGACTTTCTTACATTAGATAATCAGTTACGGTTGGCAGAGGCCATGAGTTTGAACCCGGCCAGTGACCACACTTTATTGCCGAAAGTGCACCAGGTTACTGTGACAGCGGGTGACCAATCATGTGACTTTGGAAGCCAATTGCAGGGATAATAACCCTGGGGCAGAATTATAAGACCTGATAACCACTGGGAAACCCTAACCACAGAAAGGGGCAAAGTTCTCAGAGAGGGGAAGGGTATAAGCATGCTGGCTTACGACAATTCCAATGTCCTTATATAGGCGCGCGGGGTAATCAGTACAACTGATTATCTATCTACCTTTTGGTGTAGTGGTCTAGGACGCGCCTCGGACTTTCTTACAGTCTTAAGGAAAGACCTCACGTACAGCCGCCAACCGAACTGTACCACCATTTCCTTATTGGAAATCACCGCCGAATTCTAAGAAAGAGAATTTCATTTGGAGAATCCGAACACTTGGTAATTCCTCGAATAACATCTATTTCCAGGAACCCAAGGGAAACTAAATTTCCACTCAACATCATTGGAGCCCACCACGAGGGGAAAAATATCTCCATATTCCTACAATCCTCTTTCTTGAACTACAAGTCACGACGAAACCAGTACCGACATACCGACCGCCAGAGCACATGACTGTAATGAATGAATTTTTCACCGAAGAACAACGCCGGGAGTACGAAAAAGCATTCCCCAATTCAGCATCTACTGGAATTTTTGGGGCAGGATACACTGCTTTCAAAGATCCTACCACAGCAGGGCCTTCAGGCCACACTTATGCCGACAAGAAACATTCAGGCCATGCATCCTTTAGAAAGAACAAAGGAAAAGGCAAGGCATCTTCAAAAATAATCTATTCATCAGACAATGAAAGCGAGGATGAGCCAGAATCCATGCCCGACTCAGATTTTGAATATAAACAAAGAGTAAAGCCATCCCCGCCATCTACGCCCGAACCTCCGCGCATGTCTGCCCCACCTCCGGTTTCTTTCAGTGCACCGCTTCACACATCACTTGACATGCCGATTCGCGGAAGTAAGGAAGCACCTCACACGTTTAGGGGTAAGCATACTGAAATCCAGCAATTTGTGGACCATTTCGAACTTCTCTGTAGCAAATGTCGTGTTACGTCCGATAAAGAGAAATGTGAATATGTTCTTAATTACTGTTCAATTGATGTTCAAAATGTCATCCAAACTATGGATTCTTTCGAGCAGAAAAAGTGGACGAAGCTGCGAAAAGATCTCCTAAAACATTTTGATGCAGAGCGAGCCTTACAGAAGTATCGTCCAGCAGATGTTTACGCTTATGCTTTAAAAATGAAGATGCAAGCCTGCTACAGCTTGACTCAGTGGCGGAAGTATTATGTAAAGTACAATTCAATTGCCGGAGGCCCACTTAAACGAAAGCATTTAAGTCAGGAGGATTACTTAGCTTATTTTTGGATGGGCATTCACTGAGCACTCCGACAAATTCTGGAGAATCGTATATTGCAATCAAACCCTTGGAGAGATGACAAGGCCCAGTACACAATGCGTGAGCTAAATGCCGCGGCGGAATGATATTTTAGACGAAACAAGTATGAATCATTGATGGTAAAGGCTGCGGAATTTGGAGAAGAACCAGATGAGGATTATTTGGGGGACGAAACGGACGGATCAAGCGGAAGTAGTGACGACACAGTTTCTGACTACGAAGAGTTCCGTAAGAAGAAGAAGCAGCGAGAAAAATGAAAGAAACAGGAAAGGAAGAAGAAAATTGCTGCAAAAAGGGAGGTAGGAGAAACGGATAAGCAAAGGTACCAAGGGAATGAAGACGAAATAGCTAGTATGATTCGTAAGTTGAATGCTATGAATCTAAATGACCCGGAGTACACACCGATCTACTATAAGGTGATGGTTCTAGATAAGAGCGGCACTGTTGAAAAATGTGTCAAACCACCACAAATAGATCGAGCAGAAAGAGCACGTACTCATCCAGTAGTACACAGTACTGCCCCATCCAACTCAGAGCGCCCCTTAACACCGGCGACATTCCCTAATAACATTCCACTGGGTAAGCAGAACTCCAATGTGGGACGGGAATTTACAGGATGCTTTGGATGTCTGGGAGAGGGTCATAGGATATCGGAATGTCAAAATATTGCAGAACTAATTAAAAAGAACATGATTACATACAATGAAGAGAGTCGGCGTTTGACAATGAAGAATGGTAGTCCGATCTGGCGACAGGGCAGGGAGTCACTTGCTGCTGCTGCTGAGAGGATCGCGGGAAACAACACACCGAGAGTTATGTGGAGCGTGCTGGACGACACTTTGGAATCCACGAAACAAGCAGTGCAAAATTTTTACCAGGAGAATGTAGGGCACCGTGCCTGCATCGTAGAGGAATACAGTGAAAGCTCGGAAGACGAGGCGGAGAATCAAGGGGAATCCGACGAGGACCCTGTAGAAGTATACTTAACGACACCAAAAAGAGTCAATTCGAGTTCGCCGCAGGTCCTTCCAGCAGAACAATCTGTTCCTAGCACGAGGTCAGCCCGGAAGTTAATATTTGATGGAGTATACCCGCCAAGTAGGGATAAGGGCAAAAAGCCTGTAGTACAAGATTTAGAGGAAGGATCGAAAGGAGGAGCAGTCAAGGATAATACAGAGGTTTTGCATCCTGCAGAAAATGCACCGCATTCCATCGGGCCGAACTTGACAGGAGCGGAGAAAACACCTCGTGCCTCCACCTCCGCAGAAAAGCCGAGGGAAGTGATTCCCGTCGAAGCACGCCATGTTAGGTTTGAGAACGAGGATATAGAAATGACGAGTGTTAAGAGCATAGAAAAGAACGGAAAGAGAACAGTGGGAAAGAAGCCGGAAGACGAGCCTGCTACACCAAGAGACGAAGAGTTGGCGGCGGCACGGTGTGTTGGACGACAATCGGAGCTTTCCGGAACAGTTGACAGGCTCGGAGTGGTAAACCGAATTCTAGATGCTGTGGTACCTATGACAGTGCGGGAAATTATGGTAACCTCAAAGGAATTACACACTGACATACAAGATCTAATTCGCGTCAAAAATGTACGCGCCGTGCTATTGGGGAATTCAGGTGACCATCCTCTGATTGCTAATTTTGACTGGCCTAGGACAGAAGGTATTTTAATCAAAGTAGAAATGGAAACAAACGGAAATCAAGTGTGCGCCATCATCGACACTGGATACCAATTAGACGTAGTAAGAGCGGACGTTGCAGCTCTTAATATTCGGCGAGCTGTGGATATGAGTCAAATAACGAATATGAATGATGCAAACGGAGGAAAAGGGCAGTTACAAGGATGGATTCAGGATGTAGAGTTTAATTGCGGCGGAGCGACTACGGTCACGGACCTGTGGGTTTCACAAAAAGCCCCGTTTGATTTGCTTTTGGGAAGGCCCTGGCAAAGAGGGAATTTAGTTAGCATAGATGAACGAGTGGAAGGCACTTACTTGATCTTCAAAGATCGAATCACACGACGGCCACGCTATGAATTATTAGCAGTACCATACGAAGGGTCGACAATGGATTTCCGTACAGAAAACACGACACATTACCAGTCATTTACGATTCTGACTTCAGGAGACTCACACCGGAAACCGCGAAGAAGTCTGGAAGGGAGTCATGACTCAAGACGCGTTACTGAAAAAGGAATTTCTGCGATCCGGAGAAATGAATCCAGGAAATCGAGTAGATGCATGAGGCGTCGAACCACAGTCGCAGTCAATAACGCGGTTCCGTTGATTAAATTTACAGAGGCAGGATGTCGATTCGTTCGAGAATTGAAAGCGGCTTGGATCGCGACCGAAGGCGGACTTCTGAAAGATGAATCAGAGCGACAGCAGATGAGTCGAGTATTCCAAGTATATAATCAAGAGGGTTCCCGACCTAAAGACTTGCCACGGCCTGTTATTCCAGTTGAGCAATTTGTTATGTCCTCCCCGCTTATTTCGCCCGAACGATTCCCTATTGCTGTTGACGCCAGCGATGGCCGTGAGCCCGACTCTGTTCAGTATCTTCTTCGCCAGCCTTTGCATCATCCTCCCGCTCAGACGACCTACGTGGTTACTCAAGAATCCCCGGAGCAGTTGGTCAATGCTGCAGTGACGCGTCAATGGGAAAAGTACATTCAGAAGGAACCCCTCGACGTACGTCCTACGTTCGCTGTTGCCCCGCAATCCGAGTACTACGGTGCGGTGACTTTGCCCGATGGGCAGGTCGTTCATCGAAGCACGTCTCAAAACGTGTGGCGGCTCTTCGAGAATGAGGAGACAGGAAGACCGTTTTCTATCTCAGGCCACGAGTTCACGCTGCATTTCGAGGCGCCGAGGTTGGCTGATCAAACATGGCAGATGGAGTTATTCTATCCTCCCAACGCCGCCCTTCAGGCTGCCATGCAAGACATGTTTCCACTGGGCCAAGCGTCAGGGAATGATACCGAGTTTCCCGCGCATGCTACGCAAAACGAACCGCCTACCTTGCCTGTTAAAGATCGCTTGGAGTATATCTTTGCGGCGAGTCATCGGTTAGAAACCTTAATACCTGAAACTTATCCGAAATTTCAGCAGTTTGACGAAGGAGTGGATCCTACCCAGATTCTTTTGAACCACAGTGGACGAAGCAGCCTGGAGTCACTTGATTCCCCTACTACTATAGCCACCACGGCTTCGATTGTGACTCCCCTACCTTTGGACGTGTCCCAAGACATTGCGATACACATCGCCGCCGTACTAGACGAGAACGAGCGCACGGAAGGATATATTGGGTGTCTAGAAGAATATGAACCGGAAATTCCAGTCTTTATTGAGGACCCAGCAAGCAGTGACAGTAGCGCCTCTTCTCCCATTCAAACCGGCATTTGTGCTGTGTGTTTCGAGACTCAACATGCTACCCTCATGGACTGCCCATTTTGGAACTCGGAAGCCGCGCAGCCTTCCTACGCGACCGCGGAGACTCTCACGCAAGACACCGAGGCTTCAGGCATGTGTTGTTACATGGATGATTTTTTATTGAATGCTGAATTAATTCAAGCAGCATGTATGGAGCGTAAAAAACAGGAAGAGCTTCGTCGTGAAGAGATAGAGCGCGAGATCGAGCTTAAACATGTATTGGACGCAGCTCTTGGACCCACGCTGGACGATTTGCTTAGATTGCCACCACGAGATCTAGTGGGTTTTGAACGTCTTGTTAAAACCGCTCGCGAAGTCCAGATGGCGTATGTCGAGTTTCTTGCCAGTCTGACGAAGCGGCGTGAAGCGAGAATAGTAGACGAGATGACGAGGGTGATTGAAGATTCTTTGACTAATCTACCCTCGGACGACGACAACGACCTCCCGGAGTTGGTACTGATTACGCCCGAGTTGTCGCCAGAGGTCAAGCTGTGGATTCACGTCGGAGACGGTACGTCAGAACATCGGTCCGTTATGCCCGATGACGAGCGTGGGACTTTTGTTTTGAATGGGATCCGCGTTTCAGACGCCGATCTCATTAATACGCCTTCCTTGAACTCTAATTACGGGCCGGTCGTGACGCGAGAAAACTGGTCCAGCTCCCCCGCAGAATCGTCAAATATCTTTTCGTACGCTGAAGTCGACCCGTATGACTCTCCTATTCAACCGGACGCATGGAGCCCGATAACATCTGAATGGTCTGTTTTCTCTGACGATTCCGTTATTGATCCGCAGGCTGTTATTAACGAAGCCGTCGCCAGGGCGTTCAACCAACTCGGCAGTGAGGATACACTCTCCCAATCTGAAGCAGACATTCCGAATATTGAATCCCGAAACCTTTCTCCCCTTCAACCTCTTGAATTTGGGCACCTTCATCAGTTGGACGATTCGTTCGTTGGGAATTTAGGGCATCCCGCCTTTCCGCGATTTCGGGAGACGCCTACGCCAGAACAAGATTTCGGCTTACATACATGGCTTCGTAAGGGCATGGCGCAGCAGGCCGAGAGTCTTCAGTGGGAGGACCAAGTGGATGGAGCGCCATTCGTCACTAGTCTTCAAACTTAACGCGGACCTCTTCGCGAATGATTGGATTTCACGGCCATGGCATCCGAAGACATGGAGCGCTTCTCACTTCGGACGAGTACTGAGCCTATTTGCAGAACTTTTACCGCTTCCCCTACTCCTTCTCCAGATCTCTCCCAATCATCGACCTCTTTGGACTTCAGTCTTCCTAGCCATCGTGCGTCAGGTGTTCTTGATGTTATCCCCGAAGAGGATTCAAAAATAGAGGAAGAAATGACAACGCGCCGTAACGAGAAGCGCTCGATGAATGAGGAAGGTGGCGGGTACCGGACATCGCACAGGCATTTTCGTAAGTTTCAGGGGGACTTTCTTCGGCATAGTGTTCTTATTCACGAAGCCCTCAAAGCCGCGCGTCTCACTGACGACTCTGTTTTTCGATCGCTTGCGGGGGTGCGCCGGGCCGTGTTGGAAGGACTCCGACACGTTGAAAGTCTGGTATGGCAACGCTATGGGGTCGCAGAGGTACGACGGCATTATCTGGTTATCAATGAAGCGTGCTCTAAAAATCGATCTACCTATTGTCATCAGTTTAATTTTCCCAGTGTCTATGTTCGACACCCCCTCCTTTATGATTCCGAAGCCGCTCGAATGCATACAATTTGGAGTGTCCTTCACCACCAGCAACGCTATA
Source organism: Mycena vulgaris (assembly GCA_029204335.1). Taxonomy (NCBI): domain Eukaryota; kingdom Fungi; phylum Basidiomycota; class Agaricomycetes; order Agaricales; family Mycenaceae; genus Mycena; species Mycena vulgaris. The sequence goes on from JARGYA010000177.1 coordinate 165,154, forward strand.
CACTGGCAGGTCTCCTTTTTGAGATACTCACTATACGCCTTCGGGACGACTTCGCGATATCCCATTTGCTCAATGCGGGGTTCCTCGACCGCCAATACCCTGATGCGCAATATTGGGAACTACTTCCTTATGCCGAAATCAATCCCTATGATTATCCTGTCTACGAGGATTCCGACGAGGACGACGAGATGGGCGAATTCGAATTGCAGTACCCTGATAGCGAAGATATGCAGTCGGCCTCTGAAGATGGAATGTGTTCGCCAGGGGCTTCCCAGGCTACTTCGGCCGGCGAAGATGCGATGCGCACTGATTCTGTTGATGCCGCCGCTCGTGACGACAGTGTTAGCAGTCGTGTTCCCTTCACCGTCCACGCCATCTGATACAACGGGTGGGAAATTATTTAATCCGTCCGTTGCGGAAAAGCTAATGGACTTCAGACATCGACCGACAAATCTTCCAGACTATTCTTTCCATTCTGTAACACATATTTTCGACACCGCTAACTCGGTTGTAACACGAGCCGCAACGCCACTTCCCCTTTCCATCACATCAACAGCGACAATTTCGGCTTCAACGCCGACTTCCCTTCCCAATTCGCTCGCAGAAATAACAAATGTACGATTATTTGAAGAAGAAGACAGCAGGGTTTCAATGTTCGAACCGACTCTCAACAGCGCCTCTGGTGTTATGCGAAATGTGGCCGCTACGCTGCATCAATCCACCGATGTCAAGACGACGAGCACGGTTGTATGTTCTAGTGAAATGATGGGTATGATAGGACGAGATTTCGTGTGTTCTGTAATAGTAGTAGTCATTTTTCTCACTCTTGTTGCAAAAAATAATGATAACAAGGGTTCGGAAAAATTTTGATGTACTAAGAGGTGTTCGATCTCCACAAGAAAAACTCTGCTATTTGTATACACAAACCTTAAAACAGGATGTGTCGTCTATAATAAGAGAAAGTATCCGTGGGGTTGAGCAGCAGTTCAAGACAGACACTGGTTGAACATTTCAAGTTTTTTGCTGAAAATTTTGGTGATAAATATTTTGAATTTTACAACAATTTTTCACTGGAAAAGTAGGTGAAAAACTTGAATCTTTTTTGTGATTTTTTTGAACCTTGTGAAAAACTTCTGAAAAAGTGCTGAAAAAGTTTTGAAGTTCAAGAAAATCATGAAGAAGTTTCAAGTTTTTCACTTGGTTTTTCACTGAAAAATTGCTGTAAAATTCAAAACATTTTTCACTAGTTTTTTCACCGAAAAACTTGAAATGTTCAACCAGTGAGATAAAAAAGGGCTGGAAGAAGATGACGAATGTATATTTTATCCGGTAGATTTGGTAGACACTCAAGGTCAAGAATATCAATTGTTTACTATGTACAAACGAGTAGATAAAAAGATTCGGCCAGTATCTACAACCTTTTCCCCAGACTACGAGGTGCAGCGTAAAATTCCGGAAGATTCATTGAAGACGTTACCATTACTTCCTTTTAATCCACCGGGGTTCACGCCTTCAGCAAGACTTGACGAGGAAAGGTTAAAACTGTTAGAAATTAATAAGAACGGATTTCTGAGTAAAGAAGAAGAAAGATTGTTTGTTCATGTCATGGAAGTGAACCAAACAGTATTGGCATTTGAAGACGCTGAGAGAGGGACGTTCAAAGACGATTATTTTTCACCATACAAAATTGCCACCGTACCGCATACTCCTTGGGAATACAAAAACATTCCAATACCACCAGGGATCTTGCAGAAGGTAATTGATGTTCTAAAATTAAAAATTGAAGCTGGTGTATATGAAATGTGCCAGTCGTCTTACAGGTCCAGATGGTTTTGCGTATTAAAGAAAAATGGAAAGTTACGCATTGTTCATGACTTGCAGCCTTTAAATAAAGTCTCTGTAAGGGACGCAGGAATGCTGCCTATTGTAGACGATTTTGTTGAAGGATTTGCGGGACGGCAATGCTATACTGTCTTTGACCTATACTGGGGGTTTGACGCTAGAAAAATGGAACCCGAAAGTAGAGATATGACAGCATTTATGACGCCTCTAGGACTGCTGAGAATTACGTCCGTGCCTACTGGATATACAAACTCACTCGCAGAATTTCAAAAATGCATGGTCTTCATACTTCACGAAGAAATTCCTCACATCGCAAATGTATTCATTGACGACCTCCCCATCAAGGGACCTAAAACTCAATACCTTGATAAGAATGGGCAACCGGAACGGTTAGCTGAAAATCCTGGGATACGGTGTTTTATTTGGGAACATGCTAATGACGTTCACCGGATAATGCACAAAGTCAAATGTGCTGGCGCGACTTTTTCAGCAACCAAAATACAATGCTGTCAAAAGCAGGCGTTAATTGTAGGCCAATTATGCACACCAGAAGGACGAACACCAGACACGAAGAAAGTTTCGGCAATTTTGGATTGGCCAGTTTTAACTACACCCCAGAAGGTTCGAAGATTTTTAGGACTTTGCGGGACAGTACGGATATGGATCTTGAATTATTCATTGATCATTCGACCGTTAACAGAACTGCATAGGAAAAAATTCGAATTCCTGTGGGATGAAAGATGAGAGCAGGTGTTCGCGAGAATAAAAATATTAGTTGCGAGTGCTCCAGCGCTACGACCGATCAATTATAAATCAGAAGAAGTGGTATTCCTGTCTGTTGACTCCTGTCGAGAAGCCACGGGAATGATTTTGTCCCAAAATGATGAGCAAGGACGGCGACGACTGGCGCGCTATGGATCTATTCCGATGAGCAAACGAGAATCCCGATACTCTCAGCCGAAATTAGAACTGTTCGGTTTGTACCGTGCGTTGCGGCATTGGAGACTTTATATAATTGGAGTCAAGAACCTCTGCGTGGAAGTTGATGCTAAATTCATTCAGGGACTTTTGAATAACCCTGACCTTCAGCCTGACGCAGCGGTGAACCAATGGATTCAAGGAATTTTGATGTTCCACTTCGCTTTGGTCCACGTACCCGCTACTAAATTCCAAGGACCCGATGCATTGTCTCGAAGATCAAGAGGAGAAGACAAGGAAGCTGTTAGCGATGATGATACGTGGTTAGACGAAGTAGCACTTTTTGCGGTAGAAAAGCCAGAAAACAAACCGCAGAGTTCAGAAGAAGAGACACTTTCGTGTAACCTTGCCCGAGTTGGACAAGAACACCTGATGCAGGATATTCACCGATTTCTGAGTACGTTGGAGGCACCAATATTTCCTACACCTCAGAAACATCGAAGATTTATTAAACAGGCCACTCGGTACATTATTCAGGACGGAAAATTGTTCAAAAGAAATGAAGGGGGCTCACCGTTAGTAGTAGTAATGGAACCAGAAAATAGGTTGCGAATTTTAACTCAAGCCCACGACGAATTAGGACGCCGAGGGGTTCGGGCAGTATGGGAAATCTTACGAAACAGATTCTTCTGGCCAAAAATGCATAACGACATCCAGCATCATATCGCTTCCTGCCATCGATGTCAGGTGCGAAGTACCAAGAAGATGGAGATACCTTTAACCGTTTCTGCTCCCGTAGCGCTATTCCAGACCGTTTATATAGACATTATGATGATGCCGGAAGCACGTGGATTTCGAATGATCGTCGCCGCTTGGGATGACTTGTCGGGAACTTGCGAGGTGAACGCCCTGAAAACGAAAACGGCAGAGGACTTATCTGAGTTCTTTTGGACGCATTTATATTGCCGATATGGGTGTCCTAGGAAAGTCATTACGAATAATGGCCCCGAAGTGAAAGCAGGATTCAAGAAACTGATGAAGAATATGGGAATCCCTCATGTACGAATCTCCCCATACAACAAGCACGCAAATGGGGTTGTCGAGCAAGGTCATTTTACATTGAGGGAAGCCTTGGTGAAGTCGTGTGGAGGAAAACTAGAGTTGTGGCCAGAAAAGCTACCAGCCGCATTACTTGCTGATCGAGTTACAGTGAGCCGTGTTACGGGATTTTCACCGCATCAATTATTATACGCCGCTGATCCACTCCTTCCATTTGATCTGACGGAAGCCACGTTTCTTGTAACTGGGTTCCGATCAGGAATGACGACAACCAAGCTTTTAACCCTCCGTATTCGGCAATTGACCAAACATGAACGGGATATTAAACGAGCATCAGAGACATTGAAGAAGGCAAGATTCCGATCAAAAAGCAATTTGAACGAAAGTTTCTAAAGAAATTACAGAAAGAAGAATATAAATCGGGGGAATTAGTATTGATTCGAAATGTGGCCATCGAATCGGAAGTCAGTACTAAAAAGAAGACTTTAGATCGATATTTTGGTCCTTATGAAGTGGAAAGGAAAAACAAAGGAGACGCGTATATATTAAAAGAACTAGATGGTACCTTGTTACGTCAAAATCCGACAGCCGCTTTTCGACTTTTACCATATATAACCCGCAATCATTGGTTCATGAGAACGGGATGGATGACAAACGACAACGAGGACGAGTCTGAATCAATAGAAGAAGAGGAAGAATTATTTGATTCATTAGACGAAGCCTAAAGCCCGAGTTAAACTAAATAAGGGTCGGTTCCGTCTGAAGACATCGGAAATGGAAGCTGCAGTCCCTAGCCGAGTAAAAATAGAAATTTGGTGACTACTTTTTTTTCAGACCACATAAAAAGGGTTTGGAGACGACAGTTCCTCTATCTCAAGTCCATCCCTCATTGTTCATCCTACTTCACTACCATTTTCAAGAAAGACGACAAACTCCTATGCCACCGCCGTACCAGACTGCGAGGACGAATCAAGCGGCGATCCGCACCTATGCCTCCTACCAAAGTCTGCCAGAAAGGCTGGACTATGCGGAAGTACGTCTTAGCAGTTTAATAGCTCTGTCACTCAAATTGCTGACATAAAATTCATTAACCCTCGTTACGACCGTCATGACCATCTAAAGGAAAATAACGACCCTGACTCTGAAGAGCGATATCGTCGCGCTCTCGTTCGCTTTCATGACTTGGGACCCCTATGGATTGTTCCACCCACCCTCCCTGAGGACGAAGAAACAGATAACCATCCAGCATCCATCGCTGAATCATTCCAAACCGCTTCCCCGCCCACGACAACTATCCATCCCTTGCACACTTCACGCTTGTACCGAGCTATCGAAACCACCCATATCGAATATCAGCCCATCGAGTTTCGCGTGAAGGAATCAAAAGACTACGATTACCTGCATCCCACATTCTACCCATTCACCGTCGATGAAACACGGCGACTTCTCGATGCCTTCACACTCTATGGCGTCCTTTGCAAAGAAGTACTGAACAGCCGTCCACCCCACTATGCATTACAAAATAAGCCACGACGTGAAGTAGCATTCATCAAAAAGAACCCTACGACTCGCACTTTTGTCTTGGGCAGTATTCCGTGGGAGATATTGGACACAGGGGTAATCGTGGTATGCGTAGGAGAGATGGTAGGGACGTGGCAGACCACAGCGAAGCTCTACAAGAAGAAGGGGCGCGTATACAATCTGTGGGAGTGTCACGCAACCGAGCAGCGGACATACATGGAGGTGAGGCACTATTTCCGACAGCCGCTGACGCTGGTCATGCGGGCTAGAGCGAGGATACAGAAGCTCAAGGAAGTGTCGCAATTCCCACGCTCAGCTCAGCTGACTTCGAAATGATCCGAGTAGTCCTAGGCTTGAAGATAATGTAATCAGTAGTCATGACGTAGTTTTTGAATCGCACTCACGAGATGATTTTCCGATACATGCACTTGGAAGGACTGAGGACAGTCCATAATTAATTTGTCCGTCGCGGATGTTCCGCCTAAAAATTGTTTGTTATAAAGTGCATGAATCGAAAAGTCATCGCCGCTCAATGAAATATTCGGATTCCCAATAACGTGACTTATGATGAGTCATCGGGACATGAGCTCCGAGCAACGGTTGGGAAAAATTGGGCAGCGTAACGAATGGAGTCAAACTGACTCATAAACGAATGGAGTCAAACTGACTCATAAATGAATGGAGTCAAAATGACTCATAAATGAATGAGTCAGAATGACTCATAAAAATGAGTCAGAGGAAAGAATGAGTCACGAAAGAGATGCATAAAAGAAGAGCGGATTCTATCATGTAGTTCACTTGAACACCCAACTTTGTACTTTTCCGAAAGTCAAATATTAATTTGCTTCGCTTACTCGTGCTTTTACTTGAGCTCCTAAGTTTACTAAGGAAAGTTCAGCAAGTCCACCGCATTCTTTTCAGCCGCACCGTTTCTGCAACTGCTACCACCACCGTTTTCCGTTTATAGGTCTTAAGGAAAGACCTCACGTACAGCTACTGACCAAACCGTACCGCTGTTTCCTTATTGGAAATCACCGCCGCCGTTTTCCGTTTATAGGTCTTAAGGAAAGACCTCACGTACAGCTACTGACCGAACCGTACCGCCGTTTCCTTATTGGAAATCACCGCCACCGTTTTCCGTTTATAGGTCTTAAGGAAAGACCTCACGTACAGCCGCCGACCGAACCGTACCACCATTTCCTTATTGGAAATCACCGCTGAATTCTAAGAAAGAGAATTTCATTTGGAGAATCCGAACACTTGGTAATTCCTCGAATAACATCTATTTCCAGGAACCCAAGGGAAACTAAATTTCCACTCAACACCGGAACCACTAGGAAACCCGATTCGGCAAAACACTGCAATTCACCAAACACACCATACCCATTTCGCACACACCACAGACAAGACCTTTCGAGGTCCTGAAACTCCTTCAATGGGAACGCAGACCAACAGGAGGCAACCCTACATCGACACGGCACTTACACCAAACGACTCCGACAACTGGTTAGAAGGTGATTCCCCGAAGAGAGTGGTCACATCCTCAAATTCCACAATCACCATGCACCAGGACACTCACAAGCATAGCATCACCAGTTGCAGGAGAACTCTGGTCAAACACCGCATCCCCACCACTTTGTACCCCTGAAACAAGGGCACCGACACATCGCGGGAGCCCACACCCCATATGCGGCTGAACCATGAAACAGGGTGTCCACTCCTTACAGTCTAGACCCTCGTGTTTGACCAAGTTGACCTTCAAATTCAAATTGGCAGCTCGTGTTTGTGCAATTCTTCGGTTTTGCTCTCGTGTTCGCCCAGATGCCAACACCGACCACATGGACGAGCCTGCCTCGAGGCAAGTAGCACATGTAGCGGGCATCTTGAGGCTGTGTAGCGAGAATGGTATAAAAGAGGACATATTTTAGACACAGTAGTCATTTTTGAGCTTTGGGGAACTGTTCTCCCCCACTCACCCAAGTGTACTTTACCCCACAAATCTAAAGTTGATCACCACCACCTCAGTTCACGCTTGTCTTCGGACATTCTACCTTCCTCCCCACCGCAGCTCGCTCACCACCATCAGACATCCTACCTGCACCACCTTCCTACGCAGACACTCTGTCCTGCAGTAGTGGGAGCCTTGTAAAGACGTCAACTTAGGCAAATCGTCTGCGGCCATACGGACGTACCAAGTGACGCCCCTCGTCGTATTCCAACCCTCAACGACGTTAAAGTCACCTACGGAGCCCTCATTTGGCGGATTCCTACATCTCAGCTCACGCCTCGCGCATTCGGAGAAAAGGTGTTGACCTAGAGAGAAGTAGAAGGCTTTAGGAGTTCAGGAAGCTAGAAGACAGCTAACCTGACGAGTATATTTCACCTTTGACCCCATTTTGCACTGACCGTCTCGTGATTTCCCAAACGCCAACCAACAGGAACCACCAGAACACGTATCCACCACTTCCTCCAACCGGATTTCATCTGTATCACCCCCTAGAGGACGACCGAGCTACCAACTGAATACCATCCCATTCACACCCGTAGCACCGCGGTCCTTATCACAACACAAAACATACTTTGCTTCGTTTGAACATTGGTGAATGTGTGGCGGTGCTAACCTAACTGATGGGGTGATTGCCGGCCGGCCCGCACTTGTCAACACACCTACCTCGCTGCAATGCCTTTTTACTCAGATCCCTCACTTCCCACAGGAACTTGTAGAGACCACCCTCGACTAATTCATTGATGATTCAGACTCCTTGTTTCAGTGTGCCTTAGTGGGCCAGTTATGGTGACATCCTGCGCAAGCGTGCATTTTTCGCACCATTTCCCTCGGTGTCGACCTGCAGGATGGGTTTGCCACCGGCCTCATGGATTTACCTATGCTGCAGTAACCCTTCTAATCAATCTAATTTGCTTCTTGTAAACCTTGTTGGTGGCACTTTAGTGACACTGTCTGAGTCCGGACTTTCGTTAACCGTATCAGATGATTAACTGTTAGGGCGGGAGCCCCTAACTGAGAATATTATATAATCAGAACGAACTTTGTTCGTATAATTATGTGTTTGGACCAGCTAGCGCTGGTCCCAGTATATAAAGCTAATTACAGTATGTAATCGAGGTCGAAACCTCTTAACTGTAACCGTATCACTACGTTGGCAATACATCCCTACGGGACGTGCTAGCTTAGTCTCGCGTGATTTAAGCGGTCTCGACTAGAACCGTTACCGGTTCTAACACTTTTTTAAGCTACACGTTAAGCGTGTTGATCGATGTTGTCACAAGGACAACATTTGTATAGAATGTCTTAAAAAGTTTTCACAATGTCAAAACGAGATCGCGAAAAAGCTCGTCGGCGACGCCAACAGCTGCAGGCTGGAGACGACGCTGGATTGAGCAAGGCTCAGCCCGTCGGTGAGCCGCCGCCGCCCTCGCGGGCGGGACCGTCGTCGACGGTGCGAACCCCCGATATCAACGATCGGGAGATCACCGACGGAGATAATTTCCGTCGACGTGAGAGTGGCATTCACAACAGCGATAAAGCGATCGGAGAAGATCTCCGTAGTTGTGGGAGTGGATCCCACGGGAACGATAACGCGGCATCATCACCGATGCCTGATCTCACGCCCTCTGAAGGACGGTCACGGAAGTCGGCGACAAGATCGGAAATGATCGTGAAGGATTGTGTAGCGAGCGTAAGCTCGGAGGATAGAGCTTCTGTGGAAGCGCGATTGTCTACAAATCTCGACGCACCTCCGTCGAGCCCACTGCGCAGACGTCCGGCCGTGGCAAACAAGAGCTGGCAACGAGCTCGTGTTGAAGCTGCCACGAACGAAGATGACCCGGTGGAGGATTCTTGTTCCCGAAAAAATCCCACCAAGACCTCTAGCGGTAAGTCGCATCAACGGGACGTACCCAGCTCGGTGACTGGGACGGAGGGTCACTCGGAGGAAGTGCGTAAAGCGCGTCGCGCTGAAAAGAAGAGACGCAACCGTGCCGACTCAGAGGAGTCGGATGATATGAGGATCGCTGTGGAGCGAAGCATGGTGGATCTGGCCACCAGGGAGAGTGGAGAGGCGATAACCCCATTCTCATGGGAAGCCAATATGGCCGCCGTCCGCGCTGCGTTGGCGCGGGAAAAAGGACTGGACGAGAGTCCAGAAGAGTTCATCCGTCGGCAGGACGTGCATGCTCGGTCTGAGGTGCGTCTCCGCGAATTACGCGTCAATGATGATCACGGGTTAGCTCAGCGCGTAGCGGCGGAGGAAGCAATTGAAGCGGCGGACCGCGCATTCGCTTTATTGGTCGACCGAGCCGAGCAAAAGGCGCAGGCGGCGTTGGAGGAGCAGCAACGCGCTGCAAAGCGTGCGGTTGATAAGGAGGAAGCTGAGGCTTCCGCGCTCGAGAAACAGGCGGCGGACCGCCGCCGCGAATCGATCCGTAGGACCGCCAGTATCATCGAGTATATAAATACTCAAGAAAAAAAGGTACGGGAGGAATCCCTCGCCCGTACACGACACTCGAGTGTCGGGAGCGCCCAGACGATAACGTCCAGCAGTACTGCATCACAGATACAGCCGAATGCGGGTCCAAGGATGATTCGCCAATTCTTGACGCCACCCACCGTGCCTGAGTATAGTTCCGTCGTGGCACCACCAGAGCGTAACACTCACGACTTTAAAAGTCGCGTCATACTTCAGTGGTATTGCTCGGAAGAGCTCGCACTGCAAGGAGGGTCAGGAGTTCCGGACCAGGGTATAGGATTCAATGCAAAGGGGGAGCCTTTCGAAGCCGGGCCGGCGCCCAGTCGGGGAAGCTTGGTGGGGACGCGCGGGGGGAAAACATTGCATAACCCTGATAACGAACCAGCGAATCAGGGGGAGGGTAGGACGGAAGTGGCGCCGCGGCCGAGCACCGGAACGCACATCGTCCCACCCATCAGGACTCGTCCGGTTACGGCTGCACCCGAACCTCATAGAGGGAACATCAGTCCTGTTAAACAGGAAAGGCGAAGCGAGACTCACGTGCGCGCGAGGCGATCATCAGTATATCCCGACGAAGAAATGTATTCTCGCCGCGGCGAGACGGACAGCGCGTGGGAGCAAGACCCAGCAGACCTCCTCGACGAAGTGAACATGAAGATAGAGGCTGAGGCCTCCGGGAGGACAGCCGCGGCTGGGGGAGCACCTCCGGATGGAGAGCCTTCGTCATCTGATGACGGGAAGAAAGGATCTGTGTTCACGCCGTGGAAGAACCCCAGTGAGAGCGATTACTCGAGGAGCAAACACATGCACCGTAATTCACAGCGCAATCATCGTTCGGGCGGGAGCTCCGACCAAAGTGTCCATCTTATGGAGCCCGGAGATCCCGTGATGGCGGGAGTGCCGCTCAAGCAGATGAAGAAGTGGAAGAGGTCGCTGCACGCGACATTCATACAGGCGTATGAGGAAACGCTAGGTAGCCCATCACCGGGATTGTCTGTATTCGATGATAATAAGAATTTAAAATTCCCCGCGCCCGAGAAATACTCGGGGAGTAAAGACTTGAAAGTCTTTGAGAATCACATTATTGTGATGTTACGATGGCTCCAAGTTATGGGACTTGGAGGAAAAGCTAATTGAGCCCGATGCATTCTGATGCATAGTTTCTACTTGACAGGGAACACGTTAGACTGGTTTAATACTCAGGTAGCCGGACTGGCGCGCATGAAGCGGCAGTGGACGCATCTCGAGGTCATCCTCGGGTTATATGATCGATTTATCGATACGGCATGTGTTCAGAACGCAACCGAACAGTTTTGGGCGACCAAGTTCTCGGCTGAGCTTGGAATTCAAGGGTTTTATAATGAACTTATGGGTGCGGCCAATCATATGATTATGCGCCCTGACTCGTATACGTTTAAGAACCAATTAATGAGCAGGATGCCTGCTTCGTTGGTGAACAGTTTAATAGACCGGAATATTACGGCGGAATACTGTAGTATTAGACAGATCGTTGACGCTGGGGTGAACCTGGAATGGCAACAGAGCGTATTGAAGCACTATGCCGCCACGCACGCAAATGAGCGGGCCACGGGAGGGCACACAGCGCCGGCGTGAAGACCCGAGGAGGGGTTGCGAATGGCGGTGGACCGCAATGAGGATCGCGACGCGATCAAGAAGAAAATGTTTATTTTTAAGAAACAAAGAGACCAAACAACACGACCGAGTGGTCGTGATGGGGGAGGAAGTGCCCCGCCAGGCATAAAATGCTATAAATGCGGCGGGCCACATTATAAAAGTAATTGTCCAAATAAGGACATGATGAACGCTGCACGCGATGAGGAGGGCTCCGGAACGGAGCGCGAGGGGAGAAAGGCGTCTCTGGCGCCTGCCACGTCTCCACCAGCAAAATGGAGCGCACCAGCAGTGAGTAAATGGGCTCCGCCCAAGAAAGAGCAACCCGAGCAGTTAAGGCATATGGCGGATGAATCCGCAGATGATAGCGTCTCAGAGGAGGACGAGTATACACTCGAGGAGTACAGCGACTATGCTATCAGTGATAGTGAAGAGAGGTGCGTGAAGTCAGAAAATGACGGAGAGGAACGCATGGCGCACATGTGGTGCGAGGATGAGGAGATCGAAATGCCAGCATTACTGGACGAGGACTCTGGGGAGTCGGGGAGCGAGGAAGAGGATAGGCCTCCCAAACCGCAGAAGAAGAGGCACCGGAGGCGCGGGAAGCAAGGCAGTAGGAAAAAAACAGACCATACGGAGAGACCGCCGATGAAAATCACGGTGGCCCCGGAACTGTTTGGGTACTGCGAGGAATACTCCGCCGATGAGTTTGTCGGGGATGCGAATATTGAGCGTCTCGCGCGCGAAATGGCGGACCACATTGTGTGGCAAGGGGATACTGTGGAGGTGGAGGAATTTCTATTCGCCACCGGGGAGCGGTCCCCATTAACTGTGAAACCGGCAATGATAGGCCGAAAGCGTATTAATTTACGAAGCTCAAAGACGCCGCAGACGCGGCCACCCCGCACAAAAGCAGAGAATTTCTGCTTAACGGGATATGTAAATATTCAAGGGCACGATGTGTTGACGCTGTTCGACTCCAGATGTACTACGGAGGCGATCAGCCCCGATTTCACGCGAGTAACGGGAGTGAAAGTGTTCCCCATCGAGAGTCCAGTGACTCTGCAACTCGGAACGACCAGTAGCCGTTTGAAAATAAACCATGGGACATTCACCCAGTTTAAATACTTTAATGTATCGAGCCGAGAGTACGTAGATATTGTCAATCTTGACAGGTTTAATGTGATCGTTGGCACGAAATACATGCGTAAGCATGGAATGGCACTCGATTTCGAGTATGATGTTATTCGAGTGAAGGGCAAACCTGCACCAGCGCTCACGGCTCTCGAAGAAAAGGGCGAGCTGGAGCGGCGTAACGCCGCTCGACGAGTGGTCATTGATGACTGACTCTCACGCGCGGAGGGAGAAGTCCCCCGCAGAATTATGGTAACGCCGTTACAGCCAAAAGTGATTAAGCGGTCGAGCATAGATGGTAGCATACTGGCTACAATGGAGGAAATCGAAGACGAGGGAGATACATACAAGGGTATGTATAATCTGGAACGCCCAGCAATGTTCAACCAACCAGTAGAACTGGAGGAACTCGGGGAAATCATAGATCAAAAGGGGAACGAACACCCCGAGATAATTCAAGAATTCTCGAGGGCAGTATTTCCTACCCGGCATCTACCTATCAGTCGCAAGTTTCGACCGATCGCTAAGGACCCAATTAAATTGGATCAAGACCGTAACGGGAATGTGATGATTCCCGAATCGGTAATAAAGAACCTTGAAGAGGTGTTCGTGGCCGCAGCCGAGGCGCATGCTGAGGAACTCGCACACGGGGAGCTAAAGCTCACGGAAGCCGATATTCCACGACTACGTGATCGATGGATGGAGATCAGCGCGGACATTATGTCCGGAGTCCCGGAGAAGATGCCTCCATTACGAGAAGTGAATCATAAGATTTCATTAATCGACGAGAAGAAGGAGTACCGGTATCATCTGCCGTGATGTCCCGAGTCGATGAAGACGCAATTAATTGACAAGATCAATAAGTATGTCCATGCGGGATGGTGGACCGCGGTCCAGACGAATCAACCGGCGCCGATGCTATGCATCCCCAAGAAAACGGGCTTATTACGGACTGTGATCAACTGCAGGAAACGGAACGAAAACACCCAGAAGGATGTAACTCCGTTTCCGGATTAGGACCAGATCCGCATGGACTGTGCTGTAAGGCTGCTGCTCCAGCCTTACTACATTCCTCTGCACTGTCCAACCTCTCCCTTCCAGGATTGGTTCAGCCTTTGCTGTCTGTATTGTACTGCCACTGTTCTGCGCTATTTGCACTGCACCACTGCTGTCCATGCCGTCCTCATCGTATTGCTACTGCCCCCCTTCAGCCTTGGTTTAGCACACCAGCGCCTCAGTCCTCATTGCTCCTTGCAGTCCCGCATTGTATCTTCGCCACTACCATTGACTGATAATCATTGGCTTCAATCTTATCATCTCTTGACTGATCCTCATTTGACCTTCAGATTTTCCTTATCATTGACTCGCCCATATCCTCCTCCTCAATGATCACCTATACCACTCTTCGACATCCTGCCTTTCTATTGCTGTTGTTGAGTCCTTCCTTATCCTATTTACATTATGATTTATATCTTATCTTACATTACGTATCTCTCTACACATTGATTGTGACTCTGTACTATATTTAGATAGTCTTCTTCTTGGTCTTGACCACCATGTACCTTCGCTAGTGGCTACTCTTGAATGACCACACTATTGTTCTGTCATTCTTGGTTCCTTCTAGTTCTGTCTGGCCGACCCCTCTAGTGTTGACTGCCTCCACAATACGGCAGCCTTCCATGTGCGCGAGCAAAGTATCGATCAAAGATCGACATGTCGGATGTGTACAAACAGATTCGGGTAGTAGCCGAAGACGTGTGGAAAACGGTGTTTACGACAGTGTATGGGACTTACTTGAGTCATACTATGCAGATTGGGGACTGCAATGTGCCCGCTACATTTCAGCGGATAATGACTATGGTATTCCAAGAGTTCTTGGGCCGATTCGTGCATGTATATCTCGATGATATATTTATTTACTCGAACTCTATCGAGGACCACGAAAAACACCTGGGGTTGGTGTTTAATCAGTTACGCATGAACGAATTCTACCTTAAAAGGAGAAATGTGACTTGTACTCGAAAAGCATGGATTGCCTAGGCCATCTGATTGATGACCGGGGATGACACGCGGATTCGGACAAGATGCAGTGAATTCGCGAGTGGCGCGAGCCGCGAAGTTACCACGACATACAGAGGTTTCTGGGATTAGTGCAATATCTTGCACAATTCCTGCCCAATATTTCGGCATTCACGGGGCTGTTAGCGGCAATTACGCGCAACGGTAATTCATTTGCATGGAGACCAATGCATAAATCATGTTTTGACACGATCAAGCTTATTTGCTGTAAGACAGCCATATTGAAGCCGATAGACCCGACATCAGAGGAGCCGATATGGGTTATCTGCGACACGTCCATTTCAGGGGTGGGCGCAATGTATGGACAAGGTCCTTCTTGGCAAACCTGCCGCCCGGCTGGATTTATGTCGAAGAAGTTCACTTCTGCACAGCATAATTATTGTGTATTCGAACAAGAAACTCTAGCAATACTAGAGGCGCTCCTTAAATGGGAGGACAAGTTACTCGGCTACCGAGTGCATGTGGGCACCGACCACCAGGCGCTTGAATTTTTCAAGACACAAAGGAGACTTAATAGTCGCCAAGTGCGATGGATGGAATACTTGTCACGATTTGATTTTCATATAAGATATATCAAAGGTGAACTAAATAAGGGCGCAGACTGCCTGTCGCGATACTACGAGAACGACTCGTGGAATGAAGTGCACAATGTGCAAGATTATGTCAACGCGGACGTGCAACTTGATGTGGGGCTCCATGATATACCATGGGATCGACGACACGAACTGGAGGTGTTCGAGTGTTGTGCGGCTATGGCCGCAGGGCCGCAACGCAGCATACGAATCAATAAATTGATGCAGCCCGCGGAGGCAGTAGAGGGACGCAACGAAGAGGTCGCAAAGATGGACGCCGCTGGGGAACCGGAATTAGTATATGACTGGGAGAATGCACCGACAGCGGACGAGGACTCAACGGTGTTTAATTCGTGTGCGCGGACTGATCACATGGGGAAGGAACCTGAGGTTCCTGACGCGTTGCTCGAAGCGATTCGAGCGGGATACGCGAGCGACCCGTTCTTCAGACGGATTCTGGGCGACGCCAAGAGTTTCGCGATGTTTAAGTTGCGAGAGGGAATTATTTATTCCCGGAACCGTGGCGGGGAGGAGGTCGTGTGCGTACCAGGAGGTACGCTGGGGGAAAAGATGATGTGCAGAGCGCTGCTAGAGCAAGCCCATGTAACGCTTGGGCAGTTGGGAGCACAACGCACAGGAGATTATCTCCGGAGATGGTATTGGTGGCCGAAGATATCGAAAGAGGTGCAGGTATTCTGCAGTAGTTGTGTGAAATGCCAAATGTGCAAGCCAAGCACACAGATGCCTGCAGGGAAACTGCACTCGTTACCTATTCCTACGCAGCCGTGGGACTCGATCGTGATGGACTTTATTGGGCCATTCCCCAAGTCGCGGGGATAGGACTATCTGTGGGTAGTAATATGTCGATTATCGACGAATGTGCATTTAATTCCGATTAATACGACTACAAAAGCGACGGAATTGTCGTGTATGTACATGCGAGATATTGTGCGGCTGCACGGGCTCGCGAGTAGTATAATCTCTGATAGAGATTTGAAGTTCACGGCCGCTTGGTGGCGGGAAGTGCACTGGTTATTGGAAACAAAACTTCTCATGTCTACCGCGTTTCATCCTCAGACGGATGGGGCGACCGAACGCGTCAACCGCATGATCGGACAAATAATGTGGTCGTTTATCGGACCTGACCAGAAGGATTGGGTAGACAAGCTACCATTGATCGAATTCGCGATAAACGCGAGCATCAGCGCGGCAACGGGGTTTGCCCCATTCAAGCTAGTCGGGGGATATATGCCCCATACAATTTGTACCTTTGAATCACAGAAGTCCACGCCACGCGGCGTGAAGGAATTTGCAGAGCAAGCATTGCTCAACCTGGCTGAGGCCCACAATGCTATCATCGAGGCACGAGTGTTTTCAATGGAGCAGGCGAATAAGCATCGCCGCGAGGATCCTCCCATCGCTGATGGGAGTATGGTTTATTTGTCCACGAAGAATTTGGCGCTTCCGAAAGCGCGCACAGGAAAACTCCTACCTAAATTCGTCGGGCCGTATCGAGTGCAGAAGGCACTGCCTCATTGCTCAGATTATGAGCTAGAATTGCCAGAGGTGCTGGCGTCGAGACGGGTTCATAACCGGTTCCATGTAAGCCTTCTAAGGCCGTATATTGCCAGCAGCGACGATCTTTTCCCCAATCGGGATATACCCGAGGCGTACGATTTTGGCGCGCCCGCCAACGACGAATGGCTCGTGGACACGGTGATGGTGCACCGCTGGACGGGAAAGACGGTAGAATTCCATGTAAAATGGAACTTAGGAGACACTACGTGGGAAAAGTTTAGCGCAGTGAAACTGCTGAGCGCGTTGGACGATTACTACGCGCTTCACGGTGTGGAGCAATGGCAGCAACTGCCGAAGAAGACCGTATGAATACGGCATGAGGCAGGGAAGATCCCGCGACGCGAGGCGTGTCCATCAGAGCTGATGGAAGCAGGGTCAGGTGACCGCAACGCGGTACTTATAGAAGCTGAGAGTGGGCGCAGTTTCCCACCAAACTATTTTCTCATCCAAGCGCTGCTTGGTGTCGTTGAGCCATGGCTCTGAGTTCGAAAAGCACCAAACGTAGCAAACCGGCAAGCAAGGACGATCTACTGGTACCCCCTCCCGCACTCGACGAGAATTTCGTCGAACAGAGCGGAATGGAGGTCGACAAGGCCATCGACAAGGAGGATATCCTCGATTGGGACGACGCAGAGCTTACCGAGAGGCCCAGCGACGACGCTGCGACGCCCGGGAGCAACGAGCACAACAGAGTTGTGCGCGGGGGAGATCCGAAGAAGCGAGCGAAAGCTAATCGCAGCGAGGAGAAATTGCAGCAATGGCAAAATAAGCTTGTGGAGACGAAGGTCGCGCTGGGAGTAGCGCAGGCGATGGAAAAGCACGCGAGAGGCGAGGCGGAGAGACTCCGCGGGTACGAAACCGAGGCAGCTAAGCTGCGAGAGCGGATCGAGTGGCATAAGACGAGGGAGGAGCAGTATGAGCGCACCCTCGAGGCCCGCAACAAGGAGATCTTGGATCTCGGGGACGATCTACGGCTAGCCAAGAATGAGCTGTACGATCGGCGTCAAGAGGTAGCACTGCTACGGGACAAGACGCAAACGCAAGACGAGCCGGACCGAAAGAGGGCGCGGCACGCTGAGAAAGCACGAGATGAGGGCGGCCCGGCCGCGGAGGACAACGAACACGGCGAGGTCGTCATGACTGACGTGGAAAGAACGAGCAACCCGGGTGAGGAAGAATCTTCCGAGCAGACTTACGCGTCAGTGACGAGTAACAGTTCTACAGGCGTCCGCGGGTATGCGGAGAAACCAGTGTACCAACGCGCGGAACGCACGCCGCGCGCGCCCGTATCATTTCAGAAACAAGTGAATCAACTCAATCTTCCGACAATCGACTCGATTGGATACTCGCCACTGCCTCCGCTGGTAGCGGACGTACGCGACCAGGTTGACAACCGTGGATACCCTATTACCAAGATAGCTTGGGAACGGCAGTTCCTGCAGTCGGTCGAGCAACACCTGTGGGTGTATGGATTCCGCATGTTCGCGATGTGGGTGTATAGCAGGAGTATTCCTGCGGCAATGCGCAACGAAGCACAGCAATGGGCCATTGACCATTATTACATGGCTGACTGGTTTTCCGAGACGCTATCCGCCCTGGCACACCAGGAAACCGAGAACCGTGAGCTGATCGCTCGGTTCAAGAGCACAGGTCGCTCCGACCTTGATTTCAATGTCCTGGGCTTGGCCCAGATGATACAATATCAAGAACACGCGCCCCGCGGGTGCCCGTTTATCGACGACTCGTGGACGTTGTGCATGCGTGACGTACGCGGGGCAATGTTAATGGAGGTGCTCAGCGTGGACCGCGCGCCGAAGCATCATCACGCTCTTGCGTCCGAATGCGCCGCCCATACCCGCATCGAGAAGATGCTCATCACGCTACTGGCCATGCCAAATTTATATATGACACGGGTCACTGACCTGGACGTACTCATCGCCGATGAGTTCGCACCCCACTCGTGGCCACTCGCCACGGCGGGGACAACCACCGAGGACGACATTATTTGGTCGATGGCCGAGCAGGGTGTGTTGATTGAGATGGTGGAGGATGTGTATCAGCATGCGCTGAAATGGATTACGGAGGTCGCGGCTATGGACACCATTCCTCTGGGATGGGACGCAGGAGAGGCGGCGGCAATCATTGCGCGCTCCAACGACGTACCAGCTCCGCTGGGACTGGCGGACGACAATGTGGTGGTACCGCGACACCCAATGCTCCCCTGGAAGTCCAAATCGGAGCAGATAGTGCAGTACGAGCTGTGGGACTGGAGGAATCCACACACTCAGGGGATGAAGCGCGAGCCGAACTCGCGCATTCAGGCTATTGCAAGCAGAGTGGGCAGGTAAGCGCCCGCCAATTCGCGTTGATCCAAGATACTTGGAATTAAACAACCCGTGGACTACTCGGTCCAAAGACTCCAGCAACCCTCTCGCGACCCGGGCCCACCCGCTTGCACGCCATATGGCCAACGCCGTCGCCGGGCCCTCCACTGCCGACGCGGGACCATCATCCAATACCCGTCCGGCACCGATCATGCTCGCCAAGCGAGTGCGCAATATACCATCACTCCCACTACGCGTCAATGTCACTGCCACCGCTACCACTGCCACCGCCGTCGCTGCCGCCGTCCCGAATGCCGCTGCAGCGCCTGCCGCCATTCCGACCGCCGCCGCACCCACCATGATCACGGACCGTGACCCCGAGCTCGCCGCCGTCGACGCTGTTATCAAACTGGCATTGGATGCACATGGAGACACTCCCATGTTGGAGTATGATGAGGCACCACCTCAAGGCGCGCCGGAACTGTGAAAACATACCGCAGCTTGGCTGCAATTTCTTGAGCTCGATACGGCCGTCGTATATAAAATATCCGAATTGTTATTAGCACCGCTAATATGTATGTAGTGGACCTCTCGGCAATGCACATCTGGTGCTATTTCGTATCACGTACGGTTAAGACCGTGGCTCGGTCTTGAACAGGAGAGTGTTAGGGCGGGAGCCCCTAACTGAGAATATTATATAATCAGAACGAACTTTGTTCGTATAATTATGTGTTTGGACCAGCGCCAGTTAAAGCTAATTACAGTATGTAATCGAGGTCGAAACCTCTTAACTGTAACCGTATCACTACGTTGGTAATACATCCCTACGGGACGTGCTAGCTTAGTCTCGCGTGATTTAAGCGGTCTCAACTAGAACCGTTACCGGTTCTAACATTAACCCCATGTTAGGGTTAGGCTCAGCTCACCGATGAATATCACGGAAGTTCAGAACAAACACTGGTTGAACATTTCAAGTTTTTGAGTGAAAAAATTGGTGAAAAATGTTTTGAATCTTACAGAAGTTTTTCCCTAAAAATGAAGGTGAAAAACTTGAATCATTTTCAGAAAATTTTGAACATCAGGTGAAAAACTCAAATAAAATGGAAAACTGCTGAAAAACTTTTGGATTTTTCACCTATATTTTAGTGAAAAACATCTATAAAATTCAAAAGATTTTTCACCAATTTTTTCACTCAAAAATTTGAAATGTTCAACCAGTGAAAGAAATATATTTTTGACAGAGCTGCAAGAGCTGAATATGTTTTCAGGTCCCTCAAATTTCTAAAATTTTGTGTTTCAGATCCGACGGTCCTGGTGAATGTTTTCTTCAAAGATGTGGTCAAGTTCAAAAGTAATGTACAGCAGTGTGAAGGCTATGTGAATGTTCAATGTGTGTGAAAATGTGCGTGAAAACGGTCAAAAAACACCTGGAAACACGTGTATATGTCACAGATTATTAAAAGTGCTGAATGATTGCCATAAATGGATGCTAACCCCGAGAATGAAGACCTGGGACGTTGAAATGTGCTTGTTGGGTCCTCAAGTGTATCGAGCTGTATCGAGTGGCATGGAGAGGAGTGGCATGAGGCTTCCCAAAAAGGAAGGCACAGCATTTAGCCACACAACATCATTCGTGGGGCGGTGTCGAGACATAATTTTGTTTGCCTGTAATAAATACAAGGCCAGATGAAATTTATCGAGACACATTTTTGGGAAAGACACGTAGACATGATGGGTCACATGAATAAGGCCACGTGACCAGGTCGGACATGTGGAAAAGTCTCGCCTTAAAGAAATAATCTCAAAGCTGAGTAACGCTGAATAAGGATGAGTAATTGTAAACCTGGTGGTTTACAGTATATATAGTCCGCCGGTGGTCAACAAGCAGTTGTTGATTATGCTGCCTTTTGGTGTAGAGGTCTATGACGCTGGCGGGTGCAGGTTTCCACTTAATCAACAACTAACAACAACAGCGGGATGAGGTGGGTTCAAACTGGGCGAGGTGTGAATTGTTGAGCCGTCACGTGAGTTTGTTGCAAGGTTGGTAAGCCCATCCTAGGGCCCGGGTTCGAGACTGGCAGGTGGTGGTATCCAAATTGTGAGAGTCCACCCCTAGTTAAGTTCAATACCGGCTGGTGGTGGTACCTTAAAAGCCCTTGGGTCGCCCTATGTATGGCTCTTCTCAATATAGAGGGGAAGGGTGTAAACCTGGTGGTTTACAGCATATATAGTCCGCCGGTGGTCAACAAGCAGTTGTTGATTATGCTGCCTTTTGGTGGAGAGGTCTATGACGCTGGCGGGCGCAGGCTTCCAGTAATGCTGAATAAGACTTAGTGAAGGCTGATGAACAATGAATAATCAAGACTATGAAAGCAAGCCAGAGACCTTAGTCATAGATTCATCGGCATCAGTCATCGATTTATCAGCATCAGTCATCGATTTATCAGCATCCATCAGTTAAAAGAATGTTCGTAAAGGAAATTAGTTCCCATGAGTACAGTATATAAGAAGGACGGAAAAGTACCTACATACATACCTACCTCCCTACCTACCACCTTGTAATTAGTAGAATATTAAGTTCAAACTTTATTTTCTACAAATACTTGAATTCACAAGTTTCTTTAAGTTTCTTTTCAGCCCAGCCGCCCTCCGATCTTTTTGATCAGCTCCGACCGTTTCGACAGCAGCAACAGAACTCGCGCAGACTCTCAGCACGCAATTGCAGAAACTTGTTAGTCAAGCCCCGCCTATCTAAGCGTGCCACGGTTGATAACTAGTTTATCCATCAGCTTCCATACAGACACAGAACCGTAAGAACTATCTAGTTTTTCAATGAATCTAACTACACCCATTTGATCGAACTAGTGTGGGTTTACTCGAATAAAGTCATTTCCAGTAGCCTATGTAGAAAACTTATTTTCCGCTCGACAGCGGATCATTGATCTGCTCACCTCCTGGGCCGGGCCTGGTCGAAGCAAGAACAAAAATTCCCACGATCGGAACAAGCGCTAAACAAACAGCCAGTGTGTGTCTCCCCGCCTGTCACCCGACCCTCCCGCCCTCGTGGCCGCTCTCAAGCTTCCAGGCACATACGGGCCTGGCCTGCACCAGGGCCCCCCATTGCCTTTGTTGGATATCACACTGGCAGGTAAGTTTTTACCTCGTTTCCTCTGTCCTTTTCATCTGAGCAGGCTAAATGGGTCGCTCATGATGTGCTGTAGCTTTGGGCCACACTAATTGTGATAGCGTGCATCCAAAGTAGGTTCGGATCAAGCCTGCCATTCATTGTTTGCTGATGTGATCAGTTTGGAGTCAAACAAATGAAGGGGCTTGTGCCAAGATGGGCGAAACGGGGGGAATGTTCGTCGCGTTCTAGA
The DNA here is from genome assembly GCA_029204335.1 of Mycena vulgaris. Lineage (NCBI taxonomy): Eukaryota > Fungi > Basidiomycota > Agaricomycetes > Agaricales > Mycenaceae > Mycena > Mycena vulgaris. Next base: position 187,677 of record JARGYA010000177.1, read on the forward strand.
GGTCGCAAAAGTGTGTATAGTCCCGGGATGCATTAGGGAAACTTGTTCATTTTCAATTAACTTAGATATTGGTCAACTCCACATGGGATATGGCCTTAGATAGCTAGTACAGTATGCCCGACAAGAGAGCCTTCGTGAACCTCTAAACCTTGTTTCTCTCATCGTCCCCTTGGTGTCCTTTGAGCCCAATTTTTTTCTGAAGTTGCCAAATCAACACTAGACCTTACTAGACCTATCTTCCCAAGTTCAGAGGTCAAATATCGGAAGGGAGACAATAAACGAGACCAAGTAGAGCTCCAACCAAATTAGCTGAGTGAATTTCCATTTTGGGCAAGGGCGCTTAAATCTTCTCTTTGCCTCTCAATGTCGGCGGGCCACCCTCAGACTCCACACAAGAAGCTTCAGGTCATCGCAGGGAAAGAGCAGACACATCGCTTGTAATCATTCACGTGGAGTCACGACCAAGTCACGAGGTGACATGATGTGACACTAATTAGCGAGAACTTCAGAATTTAATTCAACACGTCGAGGAGCTGTTACAACAAACCTGAAGAGCCAGAATGTGTTCAGGGGTAGATTAGACTCAATCAAGCACATAAAAACCCCAATCTGGAACAGTCAAAGTTGGTGAATGCACCAGCTCCCACCAACCGGATAGCGTGGAAATCACCTGAATACCGGAGGCCAGAAAGATGGTGTGATAATTGTGAATAGGGAGAACGAATCTATAGCCTACGAAGAACATTTGGCTCCGCAAAAACGAGCCGAAGAGATGTCTGGCGGTCGCAGTATTCATCCTCAAAGATCCTCACTATTTGGCCCAGCTTGTTCCAAGCCTCTCTCCGAGATTGGTCAGCTCGCCGGCCCGGAGACAGGCTTGCTCTGAACCTAAGTACATCCAAAGTGGGACGTTCGCGATCTCCGGCCATGCAAGGTACCGACCCTCTGTTAATGAATAGTTCTCTTGCTGCAGACAATTTCGTCCCCAATCCACCCCTAGTACTCCACGTCGTCAAATTAACTGTGACCTCTCCCGCCATTTGATGTATAACACCATCCCCTCCGACCGCTGGCCGCGAAGTCTCGGTTTGGCCACATGTGTCCCGGCGGCGAAGACGATGATGAGCCGCGGTGTTAACAAGGAATTTTGCTTGAGATACCGTTTCCAAGAGGGCATAGAACAAAGGTTCGTCAGGACTACGAGTGAATCTGTGCTATTACTATTAGGAAACAACATTGTCGGTTGTGGCTGCCCAAATTCCTTCCATTTTTCCGCGCCTGCACATTGATTATTTCCGAAGATTCCCTGTTAGGGTACGCGGGACGGGCGAGGTTCGATTTTCGATGGCTCGGGCGGCGGTTCGATTCTGTCAGCACCCATTCTATTTTTAATCAATATTCCGCCGTAAATATGCATAAAATCTCGATGTATGTACCCATATCTCGCATGCCGACCACCATTATGGGGCATGAAGCTGTGTTTTCCATGCAGAGCTCCTTCCCGGTTTGTATTCAAATTTACAAATCTTTATGTGTGCCATGTGTATTGTGGTGTTCATAACATTGCACACTTTTTTTTGCAGGCCAAATTCATAGCTGTGTATCTTGAACCGAGGTAGGCTCATAGATTAAGTATTTGTGGGCCCAAAAGTATTTAGGCTCGCACATCTGCGCAGTAAGAACTTGCAGACGACAGGATTCTCTGCAAATCTGTACACTTTTTATGCTCATAAAATCTTCAGCGGCCCATTCAAAACTCCTCAAGATATTCAGGGTATAGCCCAGAGGTATACCGGCAGAAGATTATGTATAGGCATGGTTGAACAACGGAAAGTTTGGCAGACAAAATTTATCACTCTAATAATTCTCCATAACTGCAGACATCTGAGCGAAGATGTTCCATGCGGATTCCATAGTCATCTCTGGACTACAAATTCCGGCCCAGGCCCCTCCAACAATAGCTTTGAACTCAGGGGTCACCCCGGGCCACCCGAGTTGAGTTTCCCTGGACCCAACCTCCTCAGTCAAATGTGCGAGCCTAAACACTGTTGGGCCCACAAATACTTAATCTATGAGCCTACCTCGGTTCAAGATACACAGCTATGAATTTGGCCTGCAAAAAAAAGTGCGCAATGTTGTGAACACCACAACACACACGGCACACATAAAGATTTGTAAATTTGAATACAAACCGGGAAGGAGCTCTGCATGGAAAACACAGCTTCATGCCCCATAATGGTGGTCGGCATGCGGGATATGGGTACATACATCGAGATTTCATGCATATTTACGGCGGAATATTGATTAAAAATAGAATGGGTGCTGACAGAATCGAACCGCCGCCCGAGCCATCGAAAATCGAACCTCGCCCGTCCCGCGTACCCTAGTAGGTGCCCTGTAGTTTTCGTGCACTTTCTATTCCGTCCTCACCGTGTGAATCCTTTTTCGTCTGGTGTTGAAATGAGTCGCGTCAACGCGTCAAGTCCCGTGATGAGAATATTGGTGTAAAACGCGTGAGGTCACGCCGTGACTCTACCTTCTCCTCTTTTCGCCATGATCCACAGGAAGCTGCGAAGCGTTGCAGAACGCGAGTCCATGACGAACTTTCACAGAAAATCATCAGAAATAACGAACTTTCCCTAGATGCGATCAAAGTGACGAGGTTTGGTGAAAATAAGCGAAATAAGCGAAGTAACGAAGTGACGAAGATGGCTACTACCCGCAGAACGCTGCCCCCGGACACGCGTCTCTTTTCGACGCCACCCACACTCTTCAGCTTCTCTCCGTCAGGCTCGTGAATTCCAATGGTACCAGTGCCGTCGACAGATATCACATTATTGTGAGCCGTTTGAACGGTTTCCGCCTTGTCAAGCCCGGGCCCAGGCCCTGTCTGCAGGCTCGGGCTCGGGCTTGAGAAATTTCAAACCCAAGCCGCCTGAAGCCGGGCCCAAGCCCGGGTATCCAGGCCGAGCCGGGCCCTGAACATCACTAACTGTTTGTAACTCCATGCAAATAAAACGAAAATAAAAACGGTTTTAGCCGTGTAAAACTGTTTACAAACGGAAATGGTTGGAGCCTTATAAAGCCCCCACTCTTTTCCCAAGGAAGCCATGACTCCCTGCAAAAATGCTAATGCTTCAGTCGGCGTCAGAGTTTTCCAATACTACGACCTTCTTTGTGAGTTGCAATCTGTTCATCCTAATTGCCGAAGTCTGACACCTTCGTCAGCTACTCTGTCATAGCGCCAAGGCATTCATTGCTCTTTTTATACTTGTCCTCTGCCTACACCGGTTCCTGATCAGGAGAAACCTGGTTGACAAAGATGGGCATCCGATTCCTCCGGGCCCACTCTTCCGCTATCCATACCTCGGGCAATACTGCGAGCTCGACTTTGACCGTTGGGCGAGGCGATTCGGATCCCTGGTGTCCGTATGGATGGGCGACCAGCTTTGCGTCATAATCTCCGATCCCCGTGCCGCACAAGACCTGCTGGTGGAGAACGGCGCAATCTTCTCGAGCCGCAAGAACTACTTCATAAAAAACGAGATCATTCTGCACAACCGCGCGATGACTGCGTCTCCCTACAGTCAACTTTGGTAAGAGTCTTGTCCCTCCCTATTTCAGATGTACATGCCCTCAATTTGGATTAAACTAGGAGACACCATCGTAAACTCGCGATGAGATATCTTGCCGATAAGGCAGTTCCCAACTATGTCGATTTCTTCGCGTCCGAGGCCATTAGCTTGCTTCGCTCGTTGCATCGGGAGTCAGCATCCTGTACACAACCTGTCAATCCAGCCCTAAGCGCAGTGCGCTTCACTTTGAAGTATCTTTTTTCCGGCCTTTTCAAATTTAGCGCGCTCAACACACATCATAGCAACATGCTTCGGATCTCATTCGGCAAACGCACGAGTTCCATCGACGACCCGCTTCTCCACACCATCCAGAAACTGGTAATGGAATTCGACAACATAACAGGTCAATTCCATAAATGTTGGGCGGGCCTCCGGTGAATATTAATTTGAACATCAGGACCAGTATCAAATGCCGTGGATTTCATTAGGCCTTTGCAGTATCTCCCGACACGCAAGCGCACCCGTGGACTCAACCTGAACTCCGACATGAATCGTGTGTACGGCGATATGATCGGCGAAATACAGAGGCGGCTAGATTCGAAGGAGGATGTTCCGGATTGTCTCGTCAAAATGCTGCTTGAGACCAAGGATGAGGAGGGTTTGTCGAGCGAAGACATTCTTATGCTCGCGATTGCGTTCGCATTCGGCGGGGTGCATTCAGTGCGTTATCTCCCAGCTGGTGTGCTACATGTTGACGGGAAATTTATTCCAGATTGCTGGAATTATACAGTGGTTCCTGGCATTTATGGCGACCCATCCAGCTGTTGCGGCCGCAGCGCAAGCGGAAATCGATCGTGTAGTTGGCCGGGAACGCCTTCCCAACAACGATGACGAAAAGCGTTTGCCCTATGTTTGTGTCTGAGATCGTATTGCCTGCCCCCGACTAACAGAAGATACTGCAGGTTCGTGCGATTATTAAGGAGGTAAGTTCAACCACAGTCTTGGAATCTGTTTCCGTACTACCAATCTGTTTCATATAGGTCCAGCGGATACACTCGCCATTTTGGGTACCGACGCCGCATTATTCTACCGCAGACTTCGTGTACAATGGGATGTACATCCCAAAGGACACCGTGATGATTCTCAACTGCTGGACGATTCATCACAATGAGGACCAGTATCCGGATGCGTGAGTCCCTTGCTATGTTTGGGAAAATTCACACTCATATTCTCGCAGGTTTACGTTCAACCCAGACCGCTATTTGGGTGACGATCTAAGCTCCATCATGTCTTCTAAGTTGCGAGACCCAATGAAACGAGACCACTGGGCTTTCGGTGCTGGGTATGGAATATTTCCCATCTTGGGTCATTTCTCTTATCAACGCTCTAGGCGCCGCATTTGCCCTGGGTTTGCTATTGCGGAGCGTGAGCTATGGATCTCAATTTCAAGTCTTTTGTGGTGTGGTTGCATCTTGCTGTATTTGGTCTGGTGGCTAAAATAATTATCAGGGCATACAACTTCGAGGTCGTTCCTGAAGAACCCATCTGTTTGGATGAGTATGAGGGGGCTTCTGGGCGTACTCCTCTCCCGTTCAGAATGAAACTCACGCCCCGGCATGATGCTGCCGAAAAGCTTTTAGAGGAGGACAATATCATGGCTATTTGAACCCATAGGCCCCCTTGTACTTGTTCCGGTCGAAGACTTCCTTTTTATATACTATCCTCTTTTCTCTCGGATTTATTTCATGAGATGGAAGGGGAAAAAAATTCAGCAGTTTTCCGAGACCTAACCCCTACGATCACAGTTCGTCGCCAGTTGGTTCAAATTTTCGAGGTTCGGTATGCCCATATCAGCGTCAGTAATTGGCCCTCATATCCACAGTAGAGCATGTCTATCTTCCTGGAGTCGACCCTCTTGTCAAGGTCTTCCGCCCTCACCAATGTCGACATCAAGTCAATAGTCTCACTGACGCCTCAAAAGCCAGTGTCGAGCGCCTGGTGGTGCAGATAGACGAGCTCAGCTGCATGCTTGAGAAGGAACGCGCTATCCTTGTCAAGCTCCGGGCGCTGGTAGTATGACGACAAATATTAATTTTGCGCGCGCGCGCGCATAAGTCGCTACGTAAGGTACATGCATACATATTACTAAGCTAAACCCCGGCAAACTAAACCCTGCTAAACCCCGGCCATGCGAGCGCTAGCGAAGGATCGGGAGCTGCAGTCTGCATCACCAAGCTACGTCGATGGTATCGAGATGTGGGGGATGCGAAGCCGGCAGCAACTACGCGGCCGGGCCTAGCCGAAGCAAGAACAAACATTCCCACGATCGGAACAAGCGCTAAACAAGCGGCCAGTGATCCGCACCTTGCGTCTCCCCCGCCTGTCACCCGACCCTCCCGCCCTCGTGGCCGCTCTCAAGTTTCCAGGCATTGTCACATGCGGGCCTGACCTGCACCAGGGCCCCCCGTTTCCTTTGTTGGATAGAGGCGATCACACTGGCAGGTAAGTTTTTACCTCGTTGGTCGAAGGATTCCTGTCCTTTTCATCTGAGCAGGCTAAATGGGTCGCTGCAAGGTACCGACCGTCTGTTAATGAATAGTTCTTTTGCCGCAGACAATGTCATCCCCAATCCACCCCTAGTACTCCACGTCGCCAAATTAACCGTGACTCCTCCCGCCGTTCGATGTGTAACACGATCCCCTCCGACCGCTGGCCGCGAAGTCTTGGTTTGGCCACATGTGTCCCGGCGGCGAAGACGATGATGAGCCGCGGTGTTAGCAAGGAATTTTGCTTGAGATACCGTTTCCAAGAGGGCATAGAACAAAGGTTCGTCAGGACCACGAGTGAATCTGTGCTATTAGGAAACTTTGTCGGTTGTGGCTGCCCAAATTCCTTCCATTTTTCCGCGCCTGCACATTGATTATTTCCGAAGATTCCCTGTAGTTTTTCGTGCACTTTCTATTCCGTCCTCACCGTGTGAACCCTTTTTCGTCTGGTGTTGAAATGAGTCGCGTCGACGCGTCAAGTCCCGTGATGAGAATATTGGTGGTGTAAAAACGCGTGAGGTCACGCCGTCACTCTACCTTTCTCCTCTTTTCACCATGATCCAACTCACCACAGGAAGCTGCGAAGCGTTGCAGAACGCTGCCCCCGGAGACGCGTCTCTTTTCGACGCCACCCACACTCTTCAGCTTCTCTCCATCAGGCTCGTGAATTCCAATGGTACCAGCGCCGTCGACAGATATCGCATTATTGTGTCCGATGGGGAACATTTCATCCAAGCTATGCTGGCGACTCAACTCAACCACCTCGTCAAAGACGAGGAGATTTCAAAGAACACGATTGTCAATATCACGAAAATGACGTGCAACTTCGTGCAGGACAAACGGTGCGTAGACGCCCGACGCGACGCGTCACAACTCACCCCCGTTAGGCTTCTGATCATTCTCTCGTTGGATGTCGTCGAGCACACCGAAGAAAAAATCGGCTCCCCTGCGAATTTGGGGCAACCGGAGGCGGCGGCAGGCTCCACTACCCCTTCCGCGTCCACGTCGACCCACCAAGTGACCCACAAAGCCCCCTCCGCTGAGCCCGCCCCTCAGCCCCCTCAACCTGTACACCAGAAAGCTGCTGCTGCGCCCAGTACCAATCGTAGCTCGATCTACCCTATCGAAGGCCTCAGCCCGTATCAGAACAACTGGACCATCAAAGCGCGCGTCATCCAGAAGAGCGACATGAAGACTTTCTCGAACCAAAAGGGCGACGGAAAGCTCTTCAACGTGACGCTGATGGACGAGACGGGCGAGATCAGGGCGACGGCCTTCAACGCGGTCGCGGACGCGCTGTACGAGAGGTTGCAGGAGGGGAAGGTCTATTATGTTTCGCGAGCGCGGGTCAATATTGCCAAGAAGCAGTTCTCCCACCTGAGCAACGAATACGAGCTCGGGCTGGAAAGAAACACCGAAGTGGAGGAGGTGCGGCACTGTGTCTAGTCCATCTTTTTGAAGCTAATCCTCAACAGTGCCTTGATACTGTCAACGTACCGGCCGTGAAATACAATTTCGTCGCACTCGGGGATCTTGAGTCGCAAACCAAAGATTCGACTTGTGGTAATTGACGCTTCCCTCCTCCCTGTTGCCCGCAAGCTCATGTATTTGCCAAAGATGTGATTGGGCTGGTCAAGGAAGTTTCGGAACTCAGTGAAATCACATCCAAGGCCACCAGTCGACAAGTAAGCCTTGCCGCCTTCCAAACTCATCCTTGAACTAAACCGTTATCAGATCACCAAGCGTGAAATCACACTCGTTGATACGTCCGAGTTTTCTGTCCGTATGACTCTGTGGGGCAAGCAAGCTGAACAGTTCGATGCTCGCGAGGCCGTCATCGCCTTCAAGAGCGTCAAAGTCGGCGATTTTGGAGGTAAGTCAGCGTCCCGCATACCCGATTGCGACCTCAATTCTGGTACAGGACGGTCTCTGTCGTTCTTCAGCTCAAGTACCATGACCATCAACCCGGACATCCCAGAAGCGCACACACTCCGCGGCTGGTACGATGAAGCCGGGAAAAACGCGTCCTACCACGCGCACACATCGTCCGGCGGCGGAGGGGCTACCGAACGGTCAGGTTTCGTACGCAGCGAGATCCGGAGCCTCCTGGACGTCAAGGGCTCGGAACTCGGGCAGGGCGACCGGCAGGACTACTTCTCCACGCGGGCGACGATCCTGTTCGTCAAATCGGAGCCGATGTGGTACCCTGCCTGCCAGAAGCCTGACTGTAACAAGAAGGTCATTGAGCAGGGCGCCGGATGGCTTTGCGAGAAGTGCAACACCAGCTGGCCGAAGCCACAGTACCGGTAGCGTTTCCGCTCCTGATGTCCTAAAATTGTATTTACTATTGTTCTATCAGGTATATCATGTCGATGGCTTGCGCCGATTGGTCAGACCAGGCATGGCTGCAAGGCTTTAATGACGTCGGCGAGGCCGTTTTCGGGCGCAAGGCGGATGAGCTGTACGAGATGAAGGTCGGTCATTCTCTTTTCCAGTAAAGCGGAAGTTGACTGTGATGCAGGAGCGCGACGAGGGCGAGTTCAACAAAACCATCCAGCAAGCCACATGCGAGACCTTCAACTTCCTCTGCCGTGCCAGGACAGACACATACAACGTACGTCTCTTCTCGTCCCTTTAGTTACTCCAAACTCACACGGGTTTGCAGGACCAGCCCCGCGTGCGATACGGGATCTCGAGGATCCAGCCGCTCAACTACCAGGAGGAGGCAAAGGCGCTGCGCGATGCGCTCCTTTCGCCGTGGGGCCAAACCGCGTTCTGATACTCACTGCCGGACTTTTTATTCTGTACAATATGCATTGTCGACCATTCTCCAAATGATATGTATAATTTTATTCAGGACCCAGTGCGTGATCTTCGCGGAAGACAGTGAGGGGGGCCAGACGTGCGAGCAATGCCAATGGGAGAACAGAATGCAAATAGTTTAGCGTGCACTTGGTCAGCTCGGCCGTAAAGCACAAGCGCCAAGCCTGGGGCCCACAACAAGGGAGCATGAGGATGGAGACAAAGCTCGCACCCGCCCCCCAGGGTGAGTCGGTAGGTAGAAGGGAGAGAGACCGGCAGGCATAGCTCCAGGAAGATAGATCGATGAGTGGTCGACGAGGTGAAGCGAGTCGAGTTGGTGAGAAGGGAAAGCTCCCCGGGGAGCAAAGTGAAGGCGTTCTGCAGGAAGGAAAGAAAAGATGGTAAAGGCATGTGGGGAAGGAATTCCGATGAAGAAGTAAGGGTAGCGAGGCGAGCGGTGGGAGGGAGGGAGGAGGATCCGGCGTCGGAGGCTGGCGAGTGGGGAAGTCGATGGAGAGGCGCGGTGAGGGGAGGGGCCGATATGTCGAGGATGAAAGAGAGAGTGCGTCGAGGAAGAGAGGAAGTTGGTCGTGGCTGGGAAGGGATTCGAAATCGGTTGTGGATGGGGAGAAGAGGAAGGAGTGTGGGAAGGTGGCGAGCGAGGAATGTCGCCGGAGAGGGAAGGGAGAGAGGCCGGTGAAGAGGGAAACAATGGAGGGGCGGCCGAGGTATGGAAGGGAAGCTGTATCCAGCTCACTCTAAAACCTGCAGTCGCCGTAAAGCCAGTTCTCTTTATAAATTGCCTTTTTGGGGTGCGAGGAGGTGAGTGGAGAACCTTGATCGCATCGATGATGCACTGTTCGCCCATCAATTCAATTACTTGCGTCAAACTTGCGTCTCTTCCTCCTTCTAGCACTGCACCTAACGAGTAGGGGTCATCGCATAATGTTTCTGCTCGTCGTCCATCCTCAGAAATGATACTCCATAAATTTGTTGGTCACCGAATGTAGCGCTAGCGGACTCCCTAATGTATGAATGTATTGACGCCTTCGAGAATGATGCGCCACCATTTCTCAATTCTGGCTCCATAGAGCTCAATTCAGTCACCACCGTATGTATGGTTCAACTTTCCAAAGCATATTTAGTCGCCTGATTCCACATCCCAATCGTTTGCGTCTACAACGATGTCTTCTCGCGCGAAAGCGAACTGTGCCTGTGTTCCTCGAATTCAGTGCGAGTAACCGAAAGATAATCATGACATACGGTAATCTCGTTCAGCGCGGTCGGATCAACATCCACGTAGACGCTGAATCCAACCTGTACCTTGATCCTCTTTTGTAAATTGGAGCGTGAAGAGCTACCAGTGGCAGCGCGAGGGGAATTCGCCGATCCCCATGGGGCCCGCTGGTAGATCATATGGCGGCCAATTTTTGGCCGATTTCTTCCGAAGGCACGACGAACACAAAGTGCCACTCTCGCCCCTCCGCCCCAAAGATCTGCCACACCCGGGCGATTCCTTCCGGCTCCACGGGGTGTTGCCGTGATATAGCAGCCTGGATCATAGTGATTTTCCGGCCGTTATCGCAGATGAGGACGGCGCCAATGGTGGGGAGCCCCGTTGGCGGCAGCCAGAGCCAAGCGTCCGGACCGGGAAGATGGGGTGGCACAAATTCGGAAGGCTTCTTGCGCGAATCCACGACGACTTGGGCGAATCGGATTATGCTCCCGGCGTCGCCGATCTTGTAGTGAAAGAATTTCAAGTGGATTAGATTTTGTATGCTAAGGACTTCGTAAAGCGAGCCGCAGACCGATGGGATTGACCTGAATATTTGACGCAATTCCAATTGGTGGGCAAATTGAAGGTCGCTGTTGTGGCCAAAAACGATGGACCTAAGGAAGGAAGTCGGAATGATGTAGGTGCAATACTCCAGAATGCTGGTCTCTCGGCGTTCGGGCTTGACCCTCGGCGTCGTTTGTTGGGCGTCGATGTGACAGAAGAAGAATCGATGGAATTCTGGGACTTGATATTCCGCGGTGGCGGCATGCAACACGCCGGCGGTCATCGCACGAGTGAAGCGATGGGGATGTCCAAAGCTAAGTGGCGACCAGTGAAAATCCCGGTAGACGTCCCCAGACTTTTGTATCGGGGGAAATTGGAAACATTCCCTGGCCGTTGGCCCCAGCAGGCCGAACAGCTGGACAGGCGAATAATATCCGGGGGATGGGTCGATATTTAGCAGAGTACTATACACCGAACGCAGGCTCAGAGCACACATTATAGATTCCGAAATGCTCACACACCTCAGTTGCTGAACTTCGTTAAGACCCCACAGTTCCATCGGCCAGATGCGGGCATCTTGTTCCTTCGCCCAAAGCTTCCATCCACGGTCTACGGGCGAGGCGCAGTGGACTATGAAGGCATTAACAAGAGCTCCATGACCGACGAAAGGATGCCGGGGTGTTACGCCGTTGGACGAATCGAAGAAGACAAGGAGATCCCGGCTAAGCTTTCCTTCTGCCGCACGGACGGAAGAATAGGGAATTGCCTCGACTCCCGATCCATTGAAGAGGAGAAAATCCATATCATTGTTGCACAGAGCAAACGGAATGCGCCTTTCAAGTGCCTGAGCGAGCGCGTAGAACGTGAAGAATGATTTGCCTGTTTCCCCCTGCAGTCAGTGCTAAACAACTCGATAGGCGAGCAGGTGGCCCACCGATCCCTGGCTGTCCCCAGACCAGCAACGCTCTAATTTCCGCGCTCGTTCTCTTCTCCTCGATGTAATACCAGATGCGCGTATATGCGTCCCTCACCATGATTGGAAGCCCCTTTCCTGGGACTGGGGTGAACGTTGGAGGAAGGTGCTGGACATCTCGTGTGCAGCAAATGGCACTCCTGCCCCAGTGGAGACCCCAGATAGAGCTAGCCCAGGCAAGCGTAGCCATTATTCAAGCTAGTTGTGGCGAAGTGACAAACATATGCCCCTATTCTGCAAACATGTTTGTCCGATCCATTTGAAATGAAATGCGTCTCAACACGCCTGAGACCAACATTCGGCGCATCAAAATAATATGATGCGCCATCATTTGCAAGCCCCTATCGTTGTACCATGAACCAAACCAGCTGGATAGACCGCTTCGCCGTGAAGCAGCCCATCTCCGCGGTCAGCGTGGAGCCCTTCGATCCCCGCCTGCACCCTGCCTCCGCCGTCAGCGACCAACTCGCAGCCCTCGGCGTCCCGAGACTCACCTTCGACACCATGTTCGCGCATTGGATTCCCGATGGGGGCGAAAGGCGCGCCCTGGCGGCGCGGTGGGGGCCGCGACTGACGAGAATCTAAAAGGAGTGACCCTTTTGGGGGTGCGTGCTTTCCCGTTCGCGCGTTCGGTTGTCTGAGTCGCATTGTGTTTGGTTTGTTTGAAGATAAAGCCCGAAGAGGGCGGCCTCCCTACAACGACCCCAGCCAGGACATCGCGTTCCAGCGGATCCCGGACGACGCGCTGCAGCTGCGCCATTACGCGGGTGGCACCGCCAGAGACTACGGCTATATGTTTTTCGACTTTTTCGACACCGAGGCGGGGGGCGAAACCGTGGGGATACAACATCGCACAGCTGGAGCCCGTTGGGGTCGAGGAGAGGCTGCAGTTGCTCGAGCAAGTGTACCGCAGCGCGTCGACGGAGGCCGGCGAGCGTTACGTGCAGGCTGGAGCGTATGAGGTGGATCTTCCGCACATGCACGCGTTTGACCGACCCGCCCTTGCCGTACGTCACTTGTTAGCACGTACGGATTGGACGAGTCCTTCCACTTCCACTCGACCTTCTCGTACACACGAAGTTTAATGCTGCAAATGTCCCTCTCATATACAACGTGAGCAGGTGTGGATCCGAATGACGGCGTCGACGTCAAGGAGAAGAAAGAAAAGTGGACCAGGATGAGCGCAGAAGGGAGTGAGTTGATAAGAGAAAACTTTGCGACGACAGCTCTGAGAGGCTCGCCTGCGGTCGCAGCCATAATCCCGTCGGGGAAGGACATGTATCCGTGCCGGATCGCGGAACTCACCACGCAAGGAGAATAAGCCGGCACCGTGACGCGTCGCTTCCCGTGAGCTCGCAGGAAAGGAAGTGCTGGAAAGTCATTTCGCTTTATCCTGCAGAGTCGCGGCCGAATCATGGTGGGCGCGCGAGCCCTCTATTACTCCGTATCGCACGGGTCGAATATACACGGGCAGCTGGCGGCTATTCCTATTTATTGTTTCCCTTCCAGCTGCGAGATGATGCGCGTGCCCGGTATGCGCGCGGGGTTGAAGGAGCGGTCGCAGTCCGCGTACGCGGCACCTGCGCCGAAGCCCGTCGAGAGCGCGATGGGCCATGTGCGGCCTGTCAGAGTTGAGCTACACCGCGTCGTGTGAGTGCGGAGACGACGACGCACGTTTGAAGAGGACGACGGAGAGGACGACACCGGCGCTGAAGCCTACGCCGCTGAGGACGCTGGGTCAGATTGGAGGAGAAATGAGGGTGAGAGGGACGCACGCTTTGACGAGGAAGTCAGCCACTGCGCGGGTCAGTTTCAGCGGGGAAATTGGAGGTAGGACGCACGGCAACGGTCATACTGCGCGAGCATAATGAGCTTCAGTTAGATCCAGAAAAATTGGCGCACCTTTTGTCCGAGGATGTCTTCACTCGAAGGTGGTTTGGTCGACGACATGGCGGGAGGATGTATGTATGCTTGTGCTTGGCGACTTCTCTGCCGGCCCGGCTTGCCGGACCCCCTCTTTACCTCTTGCTGAATTATTGCTCCCTTCACTGCATCCACCATGTTCGCGCGCTCGTGTTTCTCCCCTCTCGTTAGCGCTTTATGTTATGCCGTATGGATGCGATGACCGCCCAGCATCGACTGCGGACGCTCAAAGACGCCGAGTTAAGGCTGTGTTGACTATTGTGGTTAGGACAGAACCCTGATTTGACGTCTACCCCCAACATGGATTTCTTCAAGAACCACGACAAGGACAGCAAGCCGGCACATGAGGAGACACCCGCGCCGGCGGAGCACCACGACTCGCTTCTGGGCAAAGTGCTCGGCCAGAAACAGCCTGTCGTAACTCCACCACCGCCTCCAGCGCCGGTGAAGCACCATGAGGGGATCCTGGATAAGATCTCCAGTTCCTTGGGCGGGGAGAAGGATGCACCCGCGCCTGCGCCTCCATCGGCACCGGCTCCGCCCGCGCACGAGAGCATCTTTGATCGATTCACGGGCCACCAAGCGGCTGCTGCACCTCCACCGCCGCCGCCGATGCCGCCACATCCGGAAAGCGTGCTCGAGAAACTGGGGTTGGAGCACCACCATAATGTGCCCCCGCCCCCGCCGCCAGTTGCGCCGGCCCACGAAAGTATGCTTGAGAAATTGGGCTTGGAGCATCACGCGCCGGTCCCCCCAGCACTTGTGGTCCCCCCTCCTCCGCAACATGAATCGGTGCTCGAGAAACTGGGCCTAGAGCACCACGCCGCAGCCCCAGCACCTGTAGCTCCACCCCCTCCTCCGAAACACGAGAGTTTCCTGGACAAGATTGGGCTGGATCACCACCAAGCGGCCCCCCCTCCCCCACCGCCCGCCGCACTTAAACACGAATCCATGCTCAAGAAACTCGGATTAGAGCACCACGAAGCCCCCGCACCCGTCGCCCCCTCTCCCCCGGCGCACGAGAGCCTCCTCGACAAGATCGGACACCACGCCGCTCCCCCGCCGGCCCCCGCCGCGCCCGCCCACGAAAGTCTGATCGACAAGCTCGGCCATCACAACTCACCGCCCCCGCCGCCCCTCCCGCCGAAGCACGCAGGCATGCTTGCGCAAATGCGGCTTGAGCGCGAGAGCGAGCCACAGGAGCCGCACCACGAGAGCCTCCTCGAGAAGGCCGGGTGGAAGACGCCGCCGCCGCCGCCGGAGGAGCACGCGGGCCTGCGCGAGAAGCTCGGCTTCGGCGTGGGCGCGCCGCCGCCGCTCGCGCCGAAGCCCGCGGGGATCATGGGCCTCGGGCTGCACCACCACGAGGAGGCGCCCCCGCCCGTGGAGGGGCTCACGGAACGGATCAGCGCGCTTGTTGTCGGGCACGGGGAGAAGGAGAAGGAGGAGCACGGGCTGGGGCATCGGATTAGCGGCGTGTTCCACGCCGACGGCAAGAAGGAGGAGGAGCACGGGCTGGGGCATAAGCTGAGCGGCGCGCTGCACTACGAGGAGCCGAAGCAGCCCGGGCTCGTGCATCAGCTCAACGGCGCGCTGCATCACGAAGAGCCGAAGGAGCACGGGCTCGTGCATAAGCTGAGCGGCGCGCTCCGCGGGGAGGAGCACGAAGGTGCGTCTCGCCTCTCTTGTTCTATTTAGCTGCTTATTTAGACGCGCACTGTAGGCGTCTTCGACAAAGGTGTGTTATCCCTCCAAACGGGTCCTTGATGATTTGTGATTAATCGCCATTTGCAGCGAAAGACTTTATGCACGAGCACACACACGAGGAATCGGCGGCGGAGAAAGTGCGGAGGGAGGTGCGCAAGGTCGAGCGCGAGTGGAAGGACTAGACGCGACGCCTCCGAGTCGTTCAAGCATCCCTGAAACAGCGGTGTATTTGTACACTAATAATCCAGACGCTGTCCCGCTTGTGCAATTTATTTTATTTTGGGGCATTTTCGTCGGCATAACTTCTATAATGTAAAAAGAATGACCTTTACAGGATCTACTAGTCGTCGTGGGGCGTTAATCTTTTGTCGTTACCGATCAACGTGAAGACCGCTCCCGAGCCCAAAGTCCAGGGTAAACTCAAACCCAACCCTACAGAGATTCGAGGCAGCGGAGGCGGCGGTCTCGACCGTACGTGTCCCAGAGGTGGGTCCCCAGCAAAAGAAACTGCCAACGTTCTCAACGGAAGAATTTTGCCATTGCCGACTTCATCGAGGAAGGTAGTAATATCCCCACCGTCCGCACGTTAAAATCAACAGAGTGGTATCATGATAAATGATGTCACATACTGAGCATGAACTGTCGGTCTTCCGAGTCCCACTTCAGGACGGTTACCCGAAGGATGTCCGTGAAACCACCTTCTTCTTCCGCTTTTGGCGTCCACCACACCCCGACCAGCCCGCCAAACAATTCTTGTTCTAACTTCCAGCCAGACTCCCCGCGTGCCGCACCTGATATTCCTGATATTCCTGGCGGGGTGTCTTCGTCGTGGAACAGGCGAAGATGAATGAAGTGCATGGACTCATGCGCGTAGGTTACACAAATGAGCAGCGCGGTGACACGCTCAACCCAAGAGCCCTGATTCACAAAGTCAGTCAGGTCCATGTGCGATCGCATGTCAGAATGCGTACCGCTGATGATGCCTCTAACGCCTCCACCATGTCTGCATTCAAGCAGACACCGTCGCCAAATGCCTTGACATCTTTCGGGTCTTTGGCGACGCATCCCCACAATCGCCTTCCATTGGTTTTGAGTCCGCGAATGAGACAAACGCTTGCGGGCGCCTGCAGCAGAGCCTCGACACTTTCGATAGGGATGGGCGGGACCCCCGGCTTGTTCAGCGCTAGGCGTTGTGCACGAATTTGGGAGATTACACTATAGTAGCAAGCGACGGGATAGGGAGCCGCTAGGGCTCGCGCAAACTGCATCAGGATCTTGCGCGTCTTCGGAAACAAGTTCGAATTTGAGGCGAATATTTCGGAGCATATGAGCTCTCCTTGGAGTTCGAGTGACATGGTGGTAGACGGTGAAGAGATCCGATTTATGGATGACCAGTTCAAGTTAGGAGCGTCACGGTTTCATCGACGACCAAACAGTACCCCGAGGCAGATCGAAAAGAGCTGAGGGTGGAATTGCACAAAGTGAAGAATGTGCTACAAAGCCATCTCTTCATCGTATAATTTCCGAGGAATTCGACTATGCGACAACTCGAAGACCAGCTTTCCGTGCATCGGGCTGCATTTTGCCAACTTGTTTCCTAGGCTGGAGCCGAAGCTGACTCGAACGCGTCCCGTCTGGCCTAGCTTTTGTCGAACGTTTCAACTGCAATTCCTGCCGCCGACTTCAAGCTTCAAGTCGTCAGACATTCCCAATGGCAGGCACTCTGGATTCTGAGTTTTCCCGCGAAGCAATCAGCCGACCGTTCATACTGTAGCGAATGATATGATAGAGGGATTGTCCAGGCCCCAGGGAAACTGATCAGCGAATATTGAGACAAAAATACCCCCAAGTGAGGGCTACACGAAATAAAAGAGCGTGGGGGATGGAAACAATCGAAAAAAGAATATAGTACATAGCGCAGGTCTCGGAGTCCGTCCTATCCCACCAGAATCCATGGCCCTGCGCGCTGGTACACCCCAAACGCACCACCGTCGTCCGTCCCGAGCTCGAGACGCGGCGTGCTTTCGTCCTCTTCGGGCGGGTCCTCCCCATCTGAGTCGGGGAGCGCGGTGGGATACAGTGCACCGACGAGGACCGAAGGGTCTACGAGGCGCCGCTGCGCGAACTGCGCGGCGCTCCGCCCGCGCACGAGGCGCACCCGAAGGCGCGCGGCCCAGAGGTATATCCCGCCGGCGGTAAGGGCGTACGCGTATAGGAGCATGAGGTATACTGCGGTCGGCGCAAGAGGGTAGCGTCCGAGGCCATCGACGATGGAGGACGCGGCGTGCAGCCACACGTCCGCGAGGCTGTGGAGATGTTCTCAGCGCGCATTCGATTTTGAGACGAGGCGATGACGCACATGAGGGAATAGGACAGTGCGAGGACGAGGCCCGTGAGGCCGAGGGCGACGCGGAAGGCGCGCGGGACGCGAGTGCAGCGGGTGCGCAGATAGTGCGCTGCGCGGGCCACTGAGGCGGGGCGGGCAGTGGAGAGCAGCTGCGCCATGTGCGCGTATCTGGCGCAATGAGCCATCGGATCAAACTGAAAGGGAAAGAGGGTACTCACTGAATAGGCGTAGGGCAGGCGGCGCGCGTCTGGCGCGGGAACGTCTGCTCCTTGAGCCAGGTGCCCGCAACGCAGTAGCCCGTGATGGAGATGAGGAGTGGTGCGCCGAGGGAGGCGGTGTGGGTCTTTTTTCAAGTGTGAGCTTGTTAAAATACAAGAAAGAAAACAGAGGCGCACGGCGAGGGTGGATATAGTGAGGCCTAAAAGAGCGTGGGTGGGCTCAGCGACCAATATGGCGGATGCATCCGCCCCGCGGACAGGGTACAGCACGACAAGGTAGAGAAGCAAGATGGTAGCCAGTGCGGAGATGAGAAGCGCTACAAGTAGTGCGGGGAGCGGGAGCGCCCAGTGCAGACGGCCGTGCGTCGGCGGGGCCGGCGGCTGCGTCGTGAAAGCAAGCCGCCGGCCAGGAAAGAACGGCGATGGCGCGTGCTTGCGAAGGGGCGTGAGCAAGATGGGCGCATCAGGGAGGGCCTTGTCGTTTTCCAACGCGAGCTTCGGGAGGTATTTCGCGGAAGCGGACATTGAGGTCTGAGGGGGCAGACTACCGGCGGGAGATGGCTCGAAAAATTAAACGAAGGTTTTGAAGGGATCGACTCATACTTATCACGGCACAGGGTACATAAGTAGGACATTGTCATGAACTCAGAGCCACGGGAGATGATCGCAAGTATAGCACATAGGGCAGATCAGATGAGTGGAGAGCTCAGTTGAATCAGTTTAGAGTAGAATAGAGATCCCAAAGAAAGCCCAAGAGTTCGGGAAGCTTGCGATTCTCAGAGGATCCCTCGGTTGGCCGCTCCGGCAAGATTGTGCATGTTTCTTCGACAGCAACCACGGGCAAATGGTGGTTGCGGACAAGAACAAGCGCGTTGCTCGCTAAACGGGGTGGCGGTGCACTGTTTCCCATGCGCGCTTGGCGCATGCACATCTTGCGTATCCTTTCCGTGCTTCTCAGGAGAGAATGGCATCGCGCGCTCGACGTATGGATGTTCTGTTGGCCGCATGCCTTCCCCCTCGTTCGCAACTTGGCAAGGCACCACGGCACGACATCTTTGACGCCAGTTGGGGGAAATATCATACGTCGTCAAGTTCCCCCAAGCTCCAGGTCTCAACGGGTCTCTAGCTATCTATGGGTCTCAACTCAATTCTCGATTACAGCGACGTTACATCTCACCAGCGGCTTGACTCCCTGTTGCGCTGACTCTAGATGATCTGGCCATGCTGGCAGTGCTGTTCTACAGTCAATTAGCGGCTCGTCGCAGATCGTCGCTGGCCTGACGAGTCTTGACCATGTCCGTTATGCCCGACAAAAAGATCCGATATCTAGGCTGACTCGGAGACGGCGCTGATTCCGATCCAACATATTTTCGGGCCGCCAGCGCTGTTGGATGCGAGTCGATAGGGGCCTCGCAGCACTATGCGGAAATTTGTTTGAATCACTTCCAGAATATCGGTAGGTAGGTCGTTCCGAATAATGTTAATTCTCACGTTTAGTCGCCCGTCTAGGTTCAGTGGGTTTTAGAAGATATCATGGAATTCGAGTCCCCTTGTTTATGGTACGGTCACCTATTACCAGTGAGGATCCGGTCGCTAAACTGTGGTTCGTTAGGAAACGTAATAATCAGTAGTGTAAAAGTAGACAGACTGTAATTATTGGTGGAATGCAACAGCGGCAGTGGTGAGCCGGTCAATCATTCGTTCATTTGAGAATGCGAGGCTCCCAATTATTTCGGTACAGATGAGACCGCGTTATAGACGCCAGAAATGGAGGGATGTCTCGTCGAGCAATAGGCATGCCACTTTCCGTCGCACGACTGGGTGTTCCGATTCGTTCTCGATTCAATGCATACACCATTGACGCCTTGATTCGCGAGTGCGCAAGTCTCACAATGGATTGGCGGTTCGAAGCGCAAAGTTGTGGCACCAAAGCGCGATCAAAAAGTTTCGCGTTGTTGTCGCGTTCGAATTGTTTGGTTCCAGGCTCTCTATTTTTTAGAATTCTCTCTCTCCAACCACCACCATTCCCGTGCCACTCATAGTTTTTAACATCCACCTGCTTCTACACACATCCCAATCATCGGCATATAACCATCCTCATCTTCTCGCAGGGCCTTTTCTTACCTTTACTCACTCCTCGCCGCTTTGATAGCTCCCCACCGTCCACATCACTGTTTGATACAGACATGGCTCAGACATTCTACCCTCCTCCCATCTACGCCCAGCCGACATCGTACATCGACGACTCAGGCGTTGGTGGCTTCGCCTTCCCCACCTCCGCGCCTCTCGATGCCACCACCGGCATGGACGTCCCGCTCCAAATGTACCTCCCCCACTACATCGACACCGAGCCCCCGCCTTCCGGCATGGACGCCCCGCAAGAAATGTTTCTTCCAAACTTCACCGACACCGCGCTCCCGGCCACCCAATCCACCTACGAACCCGCCTACGAACCCGCCTACACCTTCCCAGACCTTGCCACCCACTATTATCACGATGAGTATGATGCCGCCTTGAGCGCGCTATCCCCTGTCCTTCCTCCTTCCGGCGCCTTCATTCCAGAGCAGCCACCCACACTCCTTCCTTTTCCTCCGGCCGAAGAATACACGCCGCAAGACGCGGCGTACTCCGCGGCCTACACGCTCCCTCACCCGTACTATCCGCAATCCATGTGGCCCGATGCGCAGTTCATGCCGTCCCTGCCCAGCGGCCTTCCCCAATATCCAGCTGCATCCACCGCGATGCAGGGTCAATATCCTTACCAGGGCTCGCCACTCCCCTCCGTACCTGCGCCTCAAGCTCCTGAGCCAACACTGAAGCGCAAGCGGTACGCGCCGTTTCTCCTCCTCCCGATTTTCTCGTCTCACGATTGCATACCAGGTCCGCCGGGAATGCGATAAAGAATGTCCCAGCCAATCCCAAGAAGCGACGGGCAGTGGTTCCCTTCCAGCAGAAGTACCCTGAAATCCAGATGCATTCGTTTCGAATCGACCCCCAGGTCACCTCCGCGACCATCGCTGGCCCATCATCCATCCCCCCGCCACCGCCCCCGCCCGCGAATGAACCCTCGCGTGTTGGTGGCAAACAGCCGACTGGATACCAACAGACACCGCCGATGGACCCAAACGCGGAGGGGGCCACCCACCCCGACTCTGCTCTGTATGCCGACATGGAGAACCCCCGGGGTGGGTTGGACGACCCACCCTCTTGTGTTCATTTCCCTGCTCTGCTGTATCAAGTACCGCCCGAGGGCATTCCTCCCATCGTGAAAGGAGGACCGCCGCCCACTCCCCCGGCCGGCGCGAAGCCCATCGTGGGCAAGGGCCTTCTCTGCATCGACCGCTTGCTTGCCGGCAAGAATAACACGCCGCTCCCGAAGCCACTTCCCGCCGGCTACACGCCCATAGTCAGTTTGCTCGGCGGGAAGGTGTTGAAGACCTATCGGGAGGTAGAGGGCGCCAGCTTTTATGGGAACGAGCTGTATAATCCGCATACGGGCGAGTCGTTCGTTCTGCGTATCATGGAACGCGCGGAGCTGGTGCAATTGCTGCGGAGCCGAGGGTATTATGTGCGAGATGCAGAGCCTGCTAAGGTGGCCCTGCCTCAGGCACCGCCCCAAACGTTAGATAGCTCGCAAACCCCCGTTCAGAGCACGTCTCAGAGCTTCGAGGACGTTCCGGTTCCCACTCCCGTCGACAATGCCGCTTGGGCAGTTCTCTCAGACAGCCTGCCTTTGGCTCACGACGATGCTCACCGCTTCCCGGAGCCTCCTGCTTTTGAACTCCACCAGACGTTGCCAGCGTACGCCCAGAGCACTCACGATCAGCTCAACGCCACTCCGAGAGCCGACCCCACCTTTTCACCACCCCTGTTCGAGTTTGACCCGGAACTCGTTGAACCGGTGTTCTCCGAGCAGGAGATGCTTGAAGATTGGTCGAAGTATGCCTTTTTCTAGATATCCGCATTGTACACACTCATTGTACCAAGCCTGGTACTCTCATTCTGTATCGAATAGTCCCAGTTCTGTAGCCGTATCCCAAGTAAGTATGTAGTCAGTATGTAGTTAATTGCAATACAGTATATTATATCGCGAAAGTTTCCTTGTGTTGTTCATTGAGCATTTATACCAGGACGTAAGTCACAGTGCAGCGTTGAACGGTAGACTCAGCGCGACGCGCATGGCTTAGGAGACACGTGATCGTGTTTCAGCCATCCAAATTAGTACGAAGTCGCCTACGCTTGTGGCACAAATTTGTGTTGTGCAGTCGACGCTTGTGTCGGCACGTGCGTCTTCATACATGTCATCTTCCACAACTTGAAGAATTTTCGCGACGATGACAGCAAGTTTCGTTCTTGGGTCTTCAGACTTGACCGGAACAACCTCGCGATTTGTCCCGTCTTTTCTGCACCCACCTGGTAACTACCTGCCCCTCAACACCTCCAGAGCATTATACTCCGATGGTTCGAACTCGGAAGTGAGGAATGTGGTCCTCCTGCAATCTCTAGCTAATCGTGAGTTGCCAGTCCCCGTGGATATAGTGCCGTGGAGGTTGGAGAAGTTAACCAGCTCGAAAACAATGAGATTCTGGACGCCCAGGATGTTATTTTGAAGGTTAACCTCACGACGTCTTCACCCATTCTTTCGCTCTCGAACCCCGATCCCTTCTTCCGGCTCCTCTTTGATGTAGAAATATTCCATTCACCACAGCCCAATTCCGCATTGACAATCAGCACCGGCCGATCCGCCCTGGACAACCTTCGCACATGGTCGCTTGGCGGATTTCGGCTAATTTGCCTGACAGAGGGCCCGCAATGCCTTTTGACAAACATTGCTATACCGCACTATGTGCGGCAGGACGAACAAAACAAAGACCTGTTACGAGACCCTGGCTTCGAGTGGCTCAAATTCATCACGGTCCCGGCTGCCGGTTCAATTCGTGTGGAGCTCCCGCTCCCCCTAGAAAAGATCCTGTTGGAAACATCCACAATCAAGGATAACGATTTGAAACCAGGGATGAAATACAAAGTGTGGATGAACGATGACTTGTTGTGGCGGTTGGGGGATTATAATTATTGGGGGGATCTGGCTGGAGACTTGAAGGACAAGAAGCTGTCGAGTTACCGTCCCGACCCAGACGGTTCTCCAGCGGAACATCCATCAAACTACGCCGCAGACGTGCTTGCTGAAGATGGCTGGGTGCTGCAGCGCTCCGGGGGTCTGGAGATCAGAGGAAATGTAGGGAGATTTGGACCAGTGATTGAGTTCGTGGAGTAGAAAGAAATAGCTTATTTGCCGAATAAATCCTCGCACACAGCGTTCGATAATGTGTTCCTGTTCTCACATATGTAGCGGGCCGTTTCAGGCCGTAAGAAAGAGACAGTCGTGCTAGTACGAGTTTCTCGAAAGTTGACCCACATGAACATGCAGTTAGAACGAGGACGATGTGTTCATGTAGTTGCAAACGGAGTTTCAACATTCCGGTTCCGACTTGAGGTTGACATTCAACATTGCTGCGACATAAATCTATGCAAATTAAACCTGTTTGCTCCGCATGAGATGAAGACTACGCGAAAGAATCCTGGAAAGATTCGGGGGCGCCGCGAGGTAGCTTGAAGGGTAGGAGAGCGAGAATACGACGAATGTCCAGCGAGTCGGGAGGGGGATCACGCAACAACTCGCAGGAAATTATTCGAAAAGGAGAGTTAGCTGTGGTAGTTATACCCGTAGCAGCACGATGCTAGAATCCACGGCACGGTCTCGCATTTCCGTAGAACACCGCGCGAACGGTCTAGACGAAAGCGGTGAGATTGATCGTCCGCGCAAGGAAAAAAAAAAACAGGTGGATGCCGGTAGTTCTCCGCCAACGACGCGGCGGCAGAGCGCAAGACGCGACCGAAAGCTCTCAAAATGCGGGCTTCTCCAGGTCCTCGGAGGCTGTCCTCCAGAATTCCCATGAGCACGGCCAACCCCTCCCTCGATGGCGGCGACCCTAGGCCCGCGATAGCGAACTCCCTTGTTCTCGACGCCACCCAAAGGGTCACCCGGGGTACAATCCAGTCAAACTGCTGATGATTCTGGTCGCATAATATCGCGCCCCGGGGCCCTCGGGCTACTGCGGTGTCCCCTTCTCCGTCGTTTCGGACGCATTTCGGATTCTGGCGAACAACAAGGACGGAACTCTTCGTGTGTGGGGCGCCGATGCCGACTTGACCGCATCCGACGAGAAAATCCTGAGTTTGGTACCGCCCGGCCGCTACACGTACCACGTAAACGGCGGTGTTGGAGCCTACGCATTACATCCTTCCGCGCATGAACGCCGTCCAGCATCTTGCCCTCAAATTGGGATTTGCCCGCGATAGCCTATAGGAGCCATCGCCCCTTTCCCAGCGTCGTCTGCTTCGACATCATACAGCACGATGATGACGGTGTCCGACGACTGGTGTGCAGTGACCGGGGACCGCAGCCGTCGGCTGAGCAGCCACCTGGTCCCTGAGGCGGAGGCACGGTGGGTGCGTGGCGGGGCCGCCCTTCGAGACTCTTATCGCTCATCTATACCAGTGTCCTGTTTAACGAGCAGCCTTGAAGTTATCAACTCCCCACCAAACTGCCTCGCCATGGGTGCCGATCTCGGCGGGCCGGGCATGGACCAGGGCCACTTCGTCTTCGCCCCGTACGCGGGCAAGGCAGTCTGCGTGTACCTCACGGACGGACTGGCTGATTTCGTGGTGGACTATCATCTCCGCTCCGTCGAGATTCCAGCCCGAATCCACCCGATGGACGTCTATGTGAGATTCGCCTGGGGCCTCGAAATTTCGAGCAATGCGGATCGTTCTTCGTGAGTTCTCACAGGATCCGAGTCGGGTCGGAGTCGTGACCGTCGGCTCCGCGACGGTCTCAGATGTTACACCCGCCACCAAGCGCAGACGCACTGGGCAACGACGAAAGACGCCTGCTAACCGACGACAACGACAGCGCTCAGGAATCCTCCTCCGACGCTGCACTCGAGCCTCCCCTCGACATGTACACTTTCACAGAGTACGGTCTCGAGGCCGCCGAGAGCCTGGATGCCGCCTTCGATCGCCGACCTTTCGGTGAGCGTCAATGCGATGGATGCCTCTTTCTTGGCCAACTCACAGCGGCCCCTTGCAGCGCACTACGAGCAGGCAGCAGGCATGTACCGGGGATTCTCAAAGGTGATGCGTCTCCAGCACGAGTAGTACCGCCAGCAGCACCCCGAGGTCTCTGCGGTACGGAGCGCACGGGTGGCTCGCGTGGGGGAGGATGACGACGAACAGTGCTTCTGACTCCTCGAGTGCCCATTGGGGCCCGCGAGCCGCCTTCCTGCTCGTGCCTATGTAGACATGCAGATACCGTAACGTTCAAGTTGTACCATATCACCTCCTTATAATATCACATAAGTTACGAATATATATGTAGTGCCGCGTTTTATTCCTCGAACGGTCTTACTACAACTCAAGAGCAAGACCCTGCTCCGCAAGTTCCTTCATCCGAGTTTTAAGCTCATCGCTGGCCATATCGAACACCACTTCTTTCAGCCGAGCAACACGCGGGGGGAACGCAGCTGGGAGTACTAACTCGTCTGTCCACCACCGGGATCGAATGACAGCCTCAAACAGACCCTCATCAAAGTCGTGCCCTACAGAGATGAAGGATATCTCCTGCAGCTTCGGAGCTAGCGGTAAAAAGTCGCCGCTGTCGTATCTAAGGGCTCCAAGAACTTCATCATCAATGCAGGCCCAGCTGTGATTGATCCTGAGCGTCGTAAGAGCGGGAGCGTGTCGGAGAAGAGCGAGTAATCCTTCCGAGTCAGTATCGCTGTTGAACAGGCTGATCTGCTCGATGTTTGGCGAACGAGTCTGGAATTGGGAAAATGTGTTCGTCGGCCAGAACCCATCCAGTACATCAGGATCAAATCCCAACTCAAGGGTTTGCAGGGAAGGAAGGGCGAGTGGCAGAAAAAATGCTTCGAAGCCGCCGGGTCCGTCGACGTCGCTCCCTCCGGAAAAGGTTATGGTGAGCATTTTGAGGAAATGGAGCACGACAACCGGCGGCTGCATCATCGCTGCCTGCCCGAAATCCCAGTAATAGGACGTGTAGGACGTGAGAAATTGCGCCGATATGAGATTCCTGCATTGAAGCAAAATTGCACGGCAGCCACCGACCGAACGATCGCTGATTTGGAGGTGCGTAAGTTGTGACCACGGCATTTGAAAGAAATGAAGTTCTGAGGGCGAATAATGCGACCGATGGAGAGTGAAGTGTCGGAGGCGAGGGCAGGATTGGAAGGCGGTAACAGGCTCCTTGTGGTGGGCCTTGGTTCGGATATGGAGCCGTTCGAGAGCTTCGAACGTCCCCGGAGCAAGGGCGTTGAAGTGACTGACTTGGAAGGGGGATAGTTCGAGAGTCAGGTTTCGCCACCGATGAGCCGTGTTGAGCATGCCACGAGCAAGCGTTATAGAACCTGCAAACGACATGTTCGGGTTGTAACTTTGGGTGAGGGAGACTGAGATTGGAAATGGGGAGGAGCGGGCGAGTAAGTCCTCGAGGCCGCTTAGAAAATATATGTTATTCGAGTCATTTGGTCTACTCAGGTCAACGGCGATGACGCCTTCAGCCCAGAACTGTGGCATAGCGTGGAGAACCTGCCGCCAACACGCAGTCACCTGCGAGAGACGCAGAACGATCGGCAACGCAGTGTGTGCATCTGGTTTGAACATGTCTCGGATCTGGGGCAAATGATGCAACGAAAACGGGGTGTCGTCGAGGAGGGGAGTATGCACTGCGTGCTTGAAAATCTCCACCAGCAATTCCGTCGGCAACTTTCTGACTGGTGCTACCAGCGCCCGGAGCTTGACAAGGATAGCGCGTTCCTTCTCGAGCATGCAGCTGAGCTCGTCTATCTGCCCCACCAGGCGCTCGACATTGGCTTTTGAGGCGTCAATGAGACTATTGACTTGATTGATGTCGACATTGGTGAGGACGGAAGACCTTGACAAGAGGGTCGACTCCAGGAAGATAGACATGCTCTACTGTGGATATGAGGGCCAATTACTGACGCTGATATGGGCATACCGAACGTTGCTAAGATGCGATTCGTTACGCGTGACAGACAGTGACTTTCCCCCTTTCCGTCCAACTCTCTCAGAAACCGATGCGAAGCTTGCATTAAGAATAGATTCGTAGAAATCTGGCAATGTCCGTGCTATATAATAAAACAAAGAGTAACGACTGTGGGCAAGTAATCCAGTCTGGTAATATATCGTCCTACTAGTCCATAAAGTATCCAAGGGCCCGAATCCGACACTACATACTACAATGAGAACACGAACGCCGGCGCTTACGAGTCGTGGCTCCGGAGAGTCCAGCTGTCCAGCGCAACAAACGGCGGCGTCACGAAGTCCACGTTGCCGGGCCACTGCGGGTTGAAGAGGACTTGCAGGTTGTACGTGCCTGCAACGATCGATAATGAGCACAAAAAGGACACATCGGCGCAACAGGAATACACACCGGCAGGCAAGTCGATGATAAGCACGGTGACACCGCGGTTCTCCTGGTCGGGCGCGGGCGGCGTGGGGTCCGTGTCGAAGCGTACAGCGTCCGTCTTGGTGAACGCGGCGCCAGAGGGCGGGTTCAGCATCGCGACTTTCATGGTCTGTCCGTCGAGCGTCAGCGTCGCCGACGTACCCGACGAGTCGATGTCGACGGTGGCGTTCGTGTGCATCCGCCACATCACCCTCTGCGACGCTGTGATATCGTCCTGAAGGAGCACCTGCTTCCGCCCGTTCAAGAGGCGCACACCGCGCTTTACGGAGGTCCTTCAAAGGAGTAAGGACAACGCCTAAACTCAAATAAGGAAATTCGCAAACTTACGCATCCAAGTACGCTGAAGTCATATCCCTGGCAGTAAAATAAGACAGATGGAATAACAGATGGAGAGCGCACACACGTTGTGAAGTAGGCAGTCGAGTCTTTGTCGACCTCCAGGACAGTGGTAGGTCCCTGAGTAGTGTTCGAGGTGTCGTGTTTTACGGTCGGCGCCGCGTCGACGATCTGGTTGGCCTTGTTGATCAAGATGGTGTTCTGTCCCTCCGTCATCTTGCGATAGTATTTCCATCTTGGAGCGTCATCGGCTTAGGTGGTTTAAAGGTTCAGCTACTTTGTTTTTTGGCCGCCAGAGGGAGGTGGCTTACCTCCACTGGTGAAGTAGTCTGGGGAGAGGTAGTCGGCCGAGCCAAGCTCGCCGGCCCACCGCGTGCCGAGCGCGTCCAGCACAAAGTCACCGACATCTAGGTCGTTGTGCGTCTGGTGGCCCTTGTTCATCCCGGCCTTCATCGCGACGTACAGCGCGTTGTTGTCTGTCCACGTGCTGCGCATCGACGCCCACTGATCCACACCATTGTCAAAGAAGTGGTCGAGCGGCTTGCCGTCCCAGAACGCGCCGGCGACGGTGGGGTCGTACCAGAACATGCTCCACGGCTCGGCGGCGTCGTATTGATCGCGCTGGAAGAGGGCATACTGCGGCTGGTTGTAAAAGTCGGCGTAGAAGAGCATACTGTTTGCAGTCGTCGAGAACTTGTTGGGCCCGTGGTCGCCGCTGCAATGCGATTAGCGAAGTGGAGACACAAGTGCGAGAAACACGCACTAGTTGAAGAGCGAGGTCGCGCCTGTGATGTACATGTGGAAGTCACCGGTCTTGTAGAAGTTCGAATTGTCGTCCATGAGCCCGTAGTGCGAGCCCGTGGCAGATATGAGCGAGGCGGCCATCTCAGCATGCCCTGAGAGGGAATGTTAGAAAATATTGTTGACCGTCACATGACTCACCAGTGGTCCCAAAGTACCAATAGTTGGCTGTCTCGGCCCACGAACCATCGTCAGAGACGGCCTGTGCGCAGTTGTCTCGCGCATTGTCGACCGTGGTCTTGAGAAGCTGCTCGGCCACGCCACTGGTGTCGTCGCCGAGAATGGCGAGAGAAGCCATGGTCAATCCGCTGTTACAGACGCAGTTCCAGTTGCCGGTGACGTTGGTCCTCCACCATCCAGCGCCCGTGGTGACCTGCGTTACTCCGGGCTGAAGGCCGTATTTGAGGAGAGTGCTAATCGGGGGGTCAGTCCTCCCTGCAGCAGATTAAGAGGGTAGCGGACCTGATCATCATGTTCTTCTGGTCCTGCGACCACATATCATAGAGCCAGTCGTAAGCGATGCCATACGCGGCAGACAATTCGGCGGTATCGAGGAAATGGACGGAGTTCCATTTGTCGTCGTCCGGGCCAAAGGAAGTGCTGCCGTTTCCCGCAGCGTTCTGGACGTTGTGTCAGCACGTACGTGAAGCAGGCAATGTACCCACCTTTATTTCTTCCCAAGTACGATCGACCCACGAGCTGTCGTTGGTCATACGGTAAGCATACGCGAATGCCTTTATTCTCATTTTGATCTCGCGAGCGTTGTCGAGGATCCCGCTGTCACCGTCCTTCGCGTATACGACAGGCGGTGCTGCCTTGTACTCGGTCGCATTTCTGAAGATACTGGCGTTCCAGCCCTGCAGGTACGGGTCATTGGCGATCAAGGCGGGGAGAGCAGCCCATTTGTAAGCCGGGGCAATGAGACGCGGGCGATCCGGTCGCACGGTGAGGACATCGGGGCTGGACGGCTTGAACGAGTCCGTGGGCCACGATGTTTTGCTGTCGGTGGTATCAACGAATGTGGGCGAGCTGAATGCTGCCGAGTCGGTGGTGGAGGGGTATATGGGCATCATGTATTCGCTGTTTGTGGCCGTGGCGAATCTCCCGAGGGCTAGTTTGGCGCTGGCGGCGGAACTAGCAGCAGCGCTTGCTGAAGCGGCGGAAGCGGCAGGGGAACTTGCTGCACTCGAGTTCTTTTTACGAGAACCGAGGACTCCGCCCACGACCGCGGCAACAATGACTAGGATGAGTACGGGAATACCGAACTAGGGGAAAATGAGTGGAAAGATGTGGTGTAAAAGAAAACAACAGACCTTTATCCAGTTGCTTGTTCGTTTCTTACGGTGGGCTGGGGTGATGTAGCCAGACTCCCCATAGCGAGTATCTGAGTATAAGTTGTGATTTTGGCCGTGCAGGTTGTCGTAACTGGCCGACATGGCGGTGAGAGGAGAGAGAAATCGGGGTCTCTCCACGCCGTGTGACGGATGTCAATGTCCGGGGCACGTGCACTGGCAAGCTTGGCGACTGCCGACCAAATACTACCGAGGCCAAACGATGGAGCCCGGTCAAGCCGAGGCCTGGCTGAGGGCAGCGAGAACATGCTGGTGGTCACATTCTCTTGGTCGAGGCGTGTATCAAAGGATAGGAAACGGAGGGAAAGGGCGAACGAAATTGATTAGGACGGACAGGCCGGACGGACTTTATTCGTGAGTTCTGGTGCTCTACAATGTCCAATCGGATGCAATGAATACACCCAGGATAATTATAAGATATCAACATACCTCTAAGCAGCCGAAATTCAACGAATTGACTTGGAGAGACGGTTATCTTTCAGTTCAAGAGGCTAGCGTAACGTTAACGTTACACAGCTCGAGAAGATCGCGTTTTTGGCACTTGAGGAGATGCTGAGCCATGGCCAGCACACCTTTTGGTCGTTCAACGACAGAGCTAAACGCTGTTAAAACGAGTTGCAGCTGAAATGCCAGCAGTATAGTGCAATCGAGAAGCCTACTAAATCTTCCAAAGCCTGTCGAAGTCGGAGCGGGGGGAGGGAAGAAAAGGGGGCGCCGCAGCGCTGCGCGCCGAGGCGTCGCGCGTCCATTTTTAGGTTTTCAGAAACGTGATCGGTCAAAGCGCATCCTCCGAGCCAGCTTACGTGATATCGTGGGTACCAAAACTCGGCCTCCATGACACGGCGGACGCAGCTGACTTGCCGCGGAACAGTTCTGACGCAAGCCTACGCAGCGTGATTCAAACGACTGCATTCGAGTGAACATACGAATGCTTGCAGGCGTCGGGGGCGGCGGACTACTAGTACTGACACTCGCGGCGATCATTATCGCCGATCTCGTCCCTCTCGCAGAGCGCGGAAAGTACCAAGATCTCATTGGTAGGGTCTGTCGTCTGGTATCGGTAGGCTCATCTACCCTCATCGCAATACGCTGGTAGGACCACCGATTGTAGGACTTTCCCCCGTTTCCCATTTCTATCTGATTGCCTATTGTTTAGGGCGGAGGACTCTCACCCCTAGCAGCAAGAAGAACGACTCGGATGCCATGGATGTGAAAGATCAGGATGGTGACGGCGAAGGCGAAGGCGAGGACCCAAACGACGGCGAGGATCTGGACGAGGGCCCGGCCACAATACGCTACATCAACCCCCAAACCCCTATCGGGCCTTGGCCATCCTCCAGCTCGGAGTGGAGATTAACCTGCGCGGCGACAGGCCACGTTCGTCGTCCGGCACGAGTACAGCCGGTTCATGCAGCACGCGATGTCTCGCCTGAGCAAACTCCGCGACGACAAATTCCCAGCCCGTTTCTTCGTCACCGGTCAGCCCGGGATCAGCAAGTTTTCGTCTTTGTCTGCTTGGGTTTCGCGCTCATGCATTGCGTCGGACAGGCAAGAGCTTCGGCTGTTACTATTTCCTTTTCCGTCTGCTCGCTTTGGGACAGTCGGTATTCTTCCTCGACTCTCGCACCTCTGTGTAACACTTTTCTGCGACGGCGTCCAGGAACACATCAGCACCCCTGGACCTAAAGAATGGCCCGACACAGTCCAAGCTATCCAAAAAAGCTGGGTCCTCATTGACATCGACGACAAAGCCGAGTGGAGTTGCCCCGAGATCTTCCGACACGCTCGGTGCGTTATATGGTCATAATCACCATAAGAGTCGCGCATGAAGACGTTCATCAAGAAATTTGGTGCCGAGCAGTGGTTCATGGTCGAAAGAAATTGCGGCCGTAACGTGCGACTTGTCTTTGATGCCGTTCTTCGGAAACTATCCATGCTGACCTTACCAAAAAAAAGGGAACGATTCGCAATCGAGCGCGGCACAATTCTGGAAAGGTTGAAGACGGGCGGGCCGGTCGCACGAAGCCTCTTCAGTGGGTGGGTACCTGAGCTCTCGCCCGAGACCCTCCGGGACGAAATCAAGAGCGCCTCCAGCGCAAACATATTCGCTTTCAAGCCCATCGACGCCAGTGTGTTCCTGATTCAGCCCCTAGTCATGATCGACAAGAGCTCAGGGCGAGCTCGCCTCCAGCGGACCGACTACTCCGCCGAGTTCATTTCTGCCCACATCGCCCATGAGACCTTGGACCTGGCCCAGGACCAGCTCGAGGAGGTACAAGGACAGCTTGCCGCCGCGCTCAATATATCCACCACACGCTCAGTAGCTGGAAAGGTCGTCGAGGACTTGATGCATCGCGCGCTCAGCCGCGGCATGATGAAGCTTCCGGACGTTTTCGGGACTGGCGGCGCCGTCGTGACGACCCTCGAGCTCATCGGCAAAGCCGGGAGCTTCGTCTGCGAAACCACGACCGACATCGCCAAACAACGTCCGCTGTACCTCCAGCCGCAATCCCTCAACTTTCCCGCCGTGAACCCCATCCTCGTATCGGACGACGAACTCGGCCTCATCCAAACCTCCCTGGGTGATTCGCATAGCAAGGACTTCGCAACGTTCCTTCGAATCGTGTCCAGACTCGCACGAGGGGCGAAGGTCCGCGGGCACCCCTCGGGGGACCTGATATATTGCCTCGTTGGCACCGTCCCCAAGCGTGTCGAGAAGCTCGTGGCCGATGCGAGGAGAACCCTAGACCAGCTGCGGCCGCTCGACGCACAGAAGCTGAGCAATCAGCTGTCGATTCGACGCAACCAGATCGCTCATAGAAGGATTGCTACCCTCCCAGCCCTCGGAGTTGCATTGAAGTCGGGCAGTTTACCTAACCCGTCTTCTGAACAGATTTCCTTATAAACGGCCTCTGCCACACAAGCAATCTTCACTGGATTCCCAGCCCTCCAAACCAGAGCCCTTTCGTCTTCAAATGTTGTGGGCAGCCATCCTCCTCTTTTGTGTGCGTATAAATCTCCGCAGTGTTCAAGCGAAATGTCGCTGATGCATTGAATCAAGTCCCTCACTGCCGTCAGTGCCGCCAGCAATACCATTACTGGGAAGGTCGATGCCAGTACTGTCGTGACGGCCATCGGCGGGGACGTCGGTAGTATTTTCGCCGTTCAAACCGAAACTGGCGACACCCGCGTCATCTACCAGTCATTGATCAACAACAACATAATGCAGTTCAACGCCGTTGGGCCTTTCGTGAACACGAGCTCCGTGACAGAGCCGTTCCTTCTCGTCCCCGGCGCGAATGTACTCCGTGGCACCCCCATTGCTGGGTACATCATCGGCCCCGCGTTCACAACGGTACGTAGTCCCGTATCTCTTTGTAACATCACGCCTCGAAGTTAATCCTGGATCACCTCCAGTATGGATTCTACTTCCTCTCGCCGAACCTCACCGTCACCGAGTGGTACTGGCTGGCCAGCAACGGCATCCACTTCGGATCCGGCAGTGCATGCCCCGACTGTATCAACAACTTCGGCTTCGCCGCGTCCGCCAATACCATTGGATTGTACGCCATGGCGAAAGCAAATGGTGGACGGCGCGTCGGACTCCTCAGCTCGGATCAGAGTGCTATCGCCGAGATTGACAGGGCAGCTACGGGGGCTCCATATATTTTGGCGCGGCTCCCCCCCCGCTCAAATAACTAGCGAAGATTCACTGCCAGGCTGGGTGGGAGTTTTGAGTGACATGATTTTATGGTCGGACTTTGGCTGATCCAATCGGCGTGGCGTCCCGTGTGTTCGGTTTTGGTTCAGAGGAGTTTTGTCCTGTCAATGAATACTGGTTATGGTTGTTTTGTCGATGCAATTCATGAGGTTTCCCGTGCAGAAATAGTTCCGTCCCAGTATCGGCTATCGTGGATTCCAAAACTCGGCCTCAATGACACGGCGGACGTAGCTGACTTGCCGCGGAACAGTTCTGACGCAAGCCTACGCAGTGTGATTCAAGCGACTGAATTCAAGTGAACATACGAATGCTTGCAGGCGTCGGTGGCGGCAGAATACTGACACTCACGGCGATCATTATCACTGATCTCGTCCCTCTCGCAGAGCGCGGAAAGTACCAAGGCCTCATTGGTGGGGTATGGTGTCCGGCATCGGTAGGATCATCTACCCTCATCGCGATACGTTGAACTTTGATCTTCTGGTAGGACCACCGATTGTAGGACTTTCCCCCGTTTCCCATTTCTATTTGATTGCCTATTGTTTAGGGCGGAGCACCCTCATCTGATGGAAGGAAGGTATGGCGCTGGCTCTTTTGCCTGGGAAATTATTAGTTTTGAGGTGTTCAGCTTATTTCATCTCGCCCAGACAGACCTCAATCTGCCACTCGCCGCTACTGCTTTTTTCTTGGTCATTGTTTATCTCTCCGTTAACCACCCTGAAGGATCCACCCGCGATTAGCTGGCGAAAGTAGATTGGGTGTGAGTCTCCTAGCTCGGCATTACACATCTTAGCTTTTCAGGCTGTTAGCGTTGAATCAATTTTCTCCAGAACCGTGTCTTCGATCCTCTAATTCTCGCGACAGGGTTCCCGATTGCTCAATAAATCTTGATTCTGGGACGGAACTATTTCTGCACGGGAAACCTCATGGATTGCATTGACAAAACAACCATAACCGGTATTTATTGACAGGACAAAACTTCTCTGAACCAAAACCGAACACACGGAACGCCACGCCGATTGGATCAGCCAAAGTCCGACCATAAAATCATGTCACTCAAAACTCCCACCCAGCCTGGCAGTGAATCTTCGCTAGTTATTTGAGCGGGGGGGGAGCCGCGCCAAAATATATGGAGCCCCCGTAGCTGCCCTGTCAATCTCGGCGATAGCACTCTGATCCGAGCTGAGGAATCCGACGCGCCGTCCACCATTTGCTTTCGCCATGGCGTACAATCCAATGGTATTGGCAGACGCGGCGAAGCCGAAGTTGTTGATACAGTCGGGGCATGCACTGCCGGATCCGAAGTGGATGCCGTTGCTGGCCAGCCAGTACCACTCGGTGACAGTGAGGTTCGGCGAGAGGAAGTAGAATCCATACTGGAGGTGATCCAGGATTAACTTCGAGGCGTGATGTTACAGAGAGATACGGGACTACGTACCGTTGTGAACGCGGGGCCGATGATGTACCCGGCAATGGGGGTGCCACGGAGTACATTCGCGCCGGGAACGAGAAGGAACGGCTCTGTCACGGAGCTCGTGTTCACGAAAGGCCCAACGGCGTTGAACTGCATTATGTTGTTGTTGATCAATGACTGGTAGATGACGCGGGTGTCGCCAGTTTCGGTTTGAACGGCGAAAATACTACCGACGTCCCCGCCGATGGCCGTCACGACAGTACTGGCATCGACCTTCCCAGTAATGGTATTGCTGGCGGCACTGACGGCAGTGAGGGACTTGATTCAATGCATCAGCGACATTTCGCTTGAACACTGCGGAGATTTATACGCACACAAAAGAGGAGGATGGCTGCCCACAACATTTGAAGACGAAAGGGCTCTGGTTTGGAGGGCTGGGAATCCAGTGAAGATTGCTTGTGTGGCAGAGGCCGTTTATAAGGAAATCTGTTCAGAAGACGGGTTAGGTAAACTGCCCGACTTCAATGCAACTCCGAGGGCTGGGAGGGTAGCAATCCTTCTATGAGCGATCTGGTTGCGTCGAATCGACAGCTGATTGCTCAGCTTCTGTGCGTCGAGCGGCCGCAGCTGGTCTAGGGTTCTCCTCGCATCGGCCACGAGCTTCTCGACACGCTTGGGGACGGTGCCAACGAGGCAATATATCAGGTCCCCCGAGGGGTGCCCGCGGACCTTCGCCCCTCGTGCGAGTCTGGACACGATTCGAAGGAACGTTGCGAAGTCCTTGATATGCGAATCACCCAGGGAGGTTTGGATGAGGCCGAGTTCGTCGTCCGTTACGAGGATGGGGTTCACGGCGGGAAAGTTGAGGGATTGCGGCTGGAGGTACAGCGGACGTTGTTTGGCGATGTCGGTCGTGGTTTCGCAGACGAAGCTCCTGGCTTTTGCCGATGAGCTCGAGGGTCGTCACGACGGCGCCGCCAGTCCCGAAAACGTCCGGAAGCTTCATCATGCCGCGGCTGAGCGCGCGATGCATCAAGTCCTCGACGACCTTTCCGGCTACTGAGCGTGTGGTGGATATATTGAGCGCGGCGGCAAGCTGTCCTTGTACCTCGTCGAGCTGGTCCTGGGCCAGGTCCAAGGTCTCCTGGGCGATGTGGGCAGAAATGAACTCGGCGGAGTAGTCGGTCCGCTGGAGGCGAGCTCGCCCTGAGCTCTTGTCGATCACAACCAGGGGCTGAATCAGGAACACACTGGCGTCGATGGGCTTGAAAGCGAATATGTTGGCGCTGAGAGCGCTCTTGATTTCGTCCTGGAGGGTCTCGGGCGAGAGTTCAGGTACCCACCCACTGAAGAGGCTTCGTGCGACCGGCCCGCCCGTCTTCAACCTTTCCAGAATTGTGCCGCGCTCGATTGCGAATCGTTCCCTCTTTTTGGTAAGGTCAGCATGGATAGTTTCCGAAGAACGGCATCAAAGACAAGTCGCACGTTACGGCCGCAATTTCTTTTGACGACCACGAACCACTTCTCGGCACCAAACTTCTTGATGAACGTCTTCATGCGCGACTCTTGTGGTGATTATGTCCATATAACGCACCGAACGTGTCGGAAGATCTCCGGGCAACTCCACTCCGCTTTGTCGTCGATGTCAATGAGGACCCAGCTTTTTTGGATAGCTTGGACTGTGTCGGGCCATGCTTTGGGCCCAGCGATGCTGATTTGTTCCTGAACGCCGTCGCTGGAAAATTAGTACACAGAGGTGCGGGAGTTGAGGAAGAATACCGACTGTCCCAAAGCGAGCAGACGGAAAAGGAAATAGTAACAGCCGAAGCTCTTGCCTGTCTGACGCAATGTATGAGCACGAAACACAAAGCAGAGAGAAAGACAACCACTTGCCGATCCCGGGCTGACCGGTGACGAAGAAACGGGCCGGGAATTTGTCGTCGCGGGCTTTATTCAGATGGGACATACTATTTTAGCCCCCCATGTGTCCACGAGTTTGATCTCGCGCTATGACTTTCTGTCCTCCCGCCAGATTCCTCTCGGCACCTGGACTTAGGCATATCTATGTATTTTTCATACCCTCAAATATTTCCAGAATTATTGGACTTGAGTGGTGGAAGATACGAACCTTCCGATGATGGAACCAGAAGTGGAATCGGTTTTGGCAGGCGTTTTAGCACGTGGGAAAAGCACATCAAAACCTTCCATTTCTTTTCTTTTGTATGATGTAGGGCTCATATTGATCCAATATCTCATCCAACGATTACCACAGCATAGACCCACATCCCTGAAATTTTCCGGGCGGAATGGGCTTGAAATGCGGGCGGGATCAGGAATAATTCCACATCAGGGTGCGTGGACACATCAGGGGCTAAAATAGTAGCGTGCTGCATGAACAGGCTGTACTCGTGCCGGACAACGAACGTTGCCTGGTCGCCGCGTAGGTTAATCTCCACTCCGAGCTGGAGGATGGCCAAGGCCGGATAGGTTTGGGGGTTGATGTAGCGTATTGTGGCCGGGCCCTCGTCTAAA
This sequence comes from Mycena vulgaris, assembly GCA_029204335.1. Taxonomy (NCBI): domain Eukaryota; kingdom Fungi; phylum Basidiomycota; class Agaricomycetes; order Agaricales; family Mycenaceae; genus Mycena; species Mycena vulgaris. The sequence continues at coordinate 225,266 of JARGYA010000177.1, forward strand.
TCCTCGCCGTCGTTCCGGTTCTCGCCTTCGCCTTCATCATCGCAGTCCTGACCATCCATGCCCATGGCATCCAAGTCGCTCTCCTTCAACTTGCTGCTGGGGGTGAGCCACCCGCCGTCTGGTGTCAAGGTTTCGATGTAGTCGACTAACTCCCCCGCCCCCTCTTTGGAGACATCGTCAGCAGGCCAGAGGGTGACACGAAGCTCTTCATATAGGTGATCCAAAGTAAACTCGGGCAACAGCTTGCGGGCCTGTGGCTGTACTTGCGCGGCCATGGAAGAGATAGGAGACGCGTTTTGATCGATCCGGCAGCTTTGTCTTTGTTTGCCCTAGGTTCAACTTGAAGCGCAGACGTCCAGCCCGGCAGGCCCTTTGCTGCTAATACATCCCTCTGCTTGCCCAACGATGCCACTGACACGTAGATCCACCACTTCGACCCTCAGCGGGATCCCCGTGAACGCCTTCTCGCCTTCGACGTCCGAGCAAGTGGGAGCACTGGCAAAGCCCAAGAAACCAAGGACCGGGCGAAAGGTGGGTCAAGCAATTCTTGATACCCGTAAGCGCGGGGATAGACAAAAGCGGTCTCGCCCAGGGGAGCATTGCCATCACTGCTGAGGAAGGGACCAGCGCTGAGGAAGGCGTCCTGCGCGCGGCGGTCGGGAAGCTGGATCGCCAAACACCGTACGAGGAGCTGGCGGTGCTCCTGAAGAGACTCGACGAATGGTGGAGATCCTACACCCTGGGTTCTTCCGCTTCTTCCCCGGCATCATCACCTACGACGATTCGAAGCAGAAGAAGAGAGCTGTGCGTCGAGGCGATGGCAAGCAAGCAGCGACGATCCTTGAGTGGGCCGGAATGAAGCGGGATCGTCATGAACACATGTCGATTGGCGTATGCTGCTCTTGGACGACAACCTGGGTCGGAAAGGATTTGAAGGAGGGCGCCGGCGCAAAGAACCGCGCTTGGGACATCGTGACCATTCATGCACCGGGCCGCACCAAAGGCAAACAGATCGCGATCTGGGACTGCAACACCCCCGAGTGGGACCCCACGGACGTACCGGTACGAGAACGGGATGTGCTGAGTAGCCGCGCGCAGGCTATTCTGAAAACGATCCGAGACAAGGCTAGTGGGAGAAGCCGAGACCGTGTATGGCACTCGTTCGCGCCAGAGCGAGCCGTCGACGAGGGTGAGTCCATCAAGGCGACCTTCCAGTACCTCCTGGATTTGGTACTCAGGGGACCGTCAATACTGAAGATGTCGGGCACCGACGGAGTGGAAGGAGTAGAGGGCTTTGGGGAGATACGACATTGATGGCCATTCTGGAGAGACTTCCTGTACATACTTACAACCTCGGTAAAAACCCGAAACACACGTCCATGTCACAAAGATTCAGACTTTTGTAGTGTTTGGGGTAGCCGAGAATCTAGAACGAGGAATACTTCTCCTTGGTACGCTCTGGTGTGCTCCGAAATACTCAGATACCATCTCTTCTGAAGGTTTCTCCGGTCGCCCTGGTCCAACGGACCGACAGGGAAGCTAGCCGACGCGCCAATCGATATCAACGCAAATATCAGATTTTAGGCGGACCGACCTATTAGTGAGTGACCGGGGACCTTATACGGTCAATCCTTCCGCAGAGCGGCCAGCGGATGAATCTCAGCGCGCAGGCGCGACCCTCGCCACCTTGAAGCCAAGCCAGAATGCCATAAATGATCATGCTACAGACGATATACTACCACAACGGCCGCCCGCTCTGGTGTTGCCGCTTCGAAGCCCGAGGTCGCGCCCAAAACCCAATTGCGAGGAGTGAGAAATTATTTGGATTGCACTTTAGATGGAGCAGTAACCGCCGTCGACGCGGATCTCCGAGCCAGTCATGAAGCTCGACGCGCTGCTGGACAGGAACACGATTGCGCCCTGCGGAGCGGAGTCAGAGGAGGGGGCGCAAAGGCGGGGGAAGAAATATCTCATACCGCCAGATCTTCCGGGTCGCCCATCTACCGACCCGACGCGATGAGTTATGTATAATGGATCGGAAAAGGAGGACGCACCTTTCCCATCGGGGTCAAGCTCTCCCATGTTTTCTGCGCGTAAGTGAGCGTGGGCGCGAATTAAACAAGACGCGGAGAGGCACTGACCCGTAGCTCGGGGTCGTGCGAGAGGACCGTCTTCGTGAGCTTGGTGAGCATGTACCCGGGGCTGAGGACGTTCACGCGGACGCCCTTCTTGGCCCACTCTACGGCTAAGCTCGCCGCCATGTGCTTCACGGCTGCAGCGCGGTTAGTGCAGGGTCGGCGCAACGAGGGGTGGCCAGATGCGCACCAGCTTTCGACGCGTTGTAAGGCGTTTGGGGCTGCGGGATGTTGACGATCTAGAGAACGGGTGAGAAAAAGCGGAGTGAAGTTATACGGACAACGCACATTGGCGCTCATGCTGGCGACGAGCACGATCGAGCCTCCGCCTTGGGGGATCATGTTGCGCGCGGCCTCCCGCGCGGTGAAGAAAGCCCCGTGGACATTGATATCATACAGCCTTTTTATGCGGTCGAAGGGGTAGCTGTGAACGCGCCAGTGGCGTCAGTACGCGAAAAGTTAAGGAAACGCAAAACGGACTCAAAGGCCGAGTAATTCTCGACGATACCTAAACAACGTTGAGAAAAGTGCGCTCATGTCCGACCGACGCACTGACCAGCTGATGCGACGACCGAGTCGATCCGTCCGAACGTGGACATAATGTCCGCATATGCCTTCTGCACCGACCGCTCCGACGAAACGTCGCATTCCACGCCGATGATGTTCACCTCCTCCGGGTTCACGTTGGTGTTATCTTCGAGTCCTCAGCGACGACATTCACGACACTCGGAAACGTAGACCCACTTTCGCGCGCATAAATCAACAGTTCCGACGCGGCCGCCTGGGCCTCATCCTCCTTTAGATCGACGATAGCAAGCGACGTGCATCCACTGGGCGTGTGAATCAGTACTCGGAGAAACCTGCGCGCAGAGAACACACGAGGCGACGAAGGCGCGGCAGAATTCGTAACCCAGACCGCGCGCGGCACCCGTCACCATACATACCTGTGCACTAGATTAATTTGCGCCGGAGAATCGAGACTTTCCTCACTTTTCCCTGCATCGAAAAGGAGGGCAGTGTTTTCGGGGGCCCGGGCGGCGGTGGTGCCGCCGTGCTCATGGAGCGAGATATGGGCCCCGCACGACAAAGTGCACTGCGCAAGAGTGCCGACTGGCGAGCAGCGATTCTGGCAGCCATCGGCGTAGAAGAGAGTGGTGGGTGGGAAGAGAAGGAAGGTGGTGGTGGTTTAAGCCGAAAATGAAATGCGGGGAAATAGATGGAGCAGATAGCCGCGGTTTGGAGCCAAGCGAGATCTTACGTTTCGTTGTTCCAGAGTCTGGACTGCGATAGTGCATATCCGGCGCGTAGCCAAAAATACAGACACAGATACAGTGGTAAGTATACTACCTAAGTATTATGTATAGTGTAGGAAGGAAACCGCAAAAAGAACTTGAAAAGGGAAGGAATGAGGAGACTGGACCGAATTGCTGAGAAAGAAATTGCCATCTAGTTGACCTACCCTCCTCTCGAAAATAAATCTGAGCATCTGAAGCAATGGAGCGTGGCTTGTTAAGGCGCTAAGCGGTTCTGTCCAATTATTGCTCGAACACCAATTACTGGATATCAAGATCAAGACCCTGGGCCACAAGGTCCTTCATTCGAATGTCAAGCTCATCGATATCGCTATCCATCCAGAGCTCCATGTCCCTAGCGAGCACCACTTTTTTCAGGCGCGCAACGCGCGGGGGGGATGCAGCTGGATACACAGAGTCATCGGGCCACCACCGGGATCGAATGACGTCCTCAAACAGAATGTCTGGAAAGCCGACCCCTACAGTGATGAGGGATAGCTCCTGTAGTTTCGGCACTAGGGGTGAAGAGTCGCCAGGGTGGTATATAAGGGCTTTAGAAACGTCATCATCAGCACACTGCTGACTCTGCTCGATTCGGAGCGTCGTAAGAGCGGAAGCATGTTGAAGGAGAACGACCAATGCTTCCGGGCCAATAGCACTGTAGAACAAGCTGATCTGTTCGATGTTTGGCGAACGAGTCTGAAATTGGGAAAAAGCTGTCGTAGGCCAGAGCACCACTTCATCAGGATCAAATCCCAAGTCGAGGGTTTGTAGGGAAGGAAGGGCGAGTGGCTGGAAAAACAATTCCATACCGTCGAATTCGTCCTCGCACTCTCCGTAAAAGGTTATGGCGAGGGTTTCAAGGAAAGGGAGTACGACAACTGGGACCTGATCCCCTGCGGAATCCCATTCGTAGAATGTGATAAATTGTGCCGATACCAGATTGATGCATTGAAGTAAAATTGCACGACAGTTACTGACCGAACCATCATCAATTTGGAGGTGCGTAAGTTGTGACCATGGCATTTGAAACAGATGAGGCTCCAACAGCCAACGATTCAGTATCTGTAGAGCGAGGTTCCGAAGGCGAGGGGAGGATTGGAACGCAGTCACTGGCTCGGGATCTTCTGAGAAAATTCGGAGGTGAAGTCGTTCGAGGGATTCAAACGTCCCCGGAGTAAGGTCATTGAAATGACGGAAGGTAGCAAAATCGAGATTCAGATTCCGCCACCGGTGAGCCGTGTCAAGCATAACACGGGCAAGCGCTTCAGAATCGGCGAAAGCTTTAGAATTTTGGGTGAGGGAAACTGACATTGGAAATGTGGAGGAGCGGGCGAGTAAGTCCTTGAGGCCGCTCAGATACATGTCGTTGGAGTCCTTTCTCCTGTCCAGTTCAACGGCGACGACGCCTTCAGCTCACAGCTGTGGCCTGGTGTGAACAATCTGCCGCCAATACCGAGATACCTGCGAGAGACACAAAACATTTCGCAACGCAGTGCATGAACCTGGTTCGAACATTTCTGGGATCTTCGCCAAACGCGACGAAATCGGGGTGTCGTAGAGGAGGGGGATATGCACTCCGTGCTTGAAAATCTCCACCAGCAATTCTGTCGGCAGTTTGCCGATGGGCGCTACCAGCGCCCGCAGCTTGGCAACGGTAGCGCGTTCCCTCTCGAGCATGCAGTCGAGCTCGCGTATCTGGGTCTTCAGGCACTCGATATTGGTTTCTGCGGCCACAATAAGAGTCTTGACTTGATTTTCAACATTGGTGAGTCCGGGGGACCCAAACAAGACCGTCGACTCCAGGGGGACAGGCATGCACTACTGTGGGTATGAGCACCAATTATACCGGGCAGTGGTGCTGATATGGGCCTACTGAACGTTTACAGAGCACTGAGAGCAGAGCAGGAGAAAACGTAAAACGAGATTGGAAAGGGATGTCAAAGAAAGTGGATTTCGAGAGGTCGACCGGGTTTCAATATTGGTGTTGGCGCGGAACCAAGTTCGGTGTCAACAATGAGGCTCAATTGCGAGGGACAATGAACAGGCTTGAGAGCTCACAGAAGAGGCGTGCCGGCGATTCCATCAGTGATTGACCATCGCTCGGCATCTGTGCATGTCTCCTTCGGCAACGTGTTGAATTCAAATCCTGTGATGGATTGATGTCCCGGCTGGCTCCGAGCATTTACTATCACCCCTGAGTCCATTCTCGTCGATACTCTGGTTCTCGCTAGCCTTACTCGTTCAGCTTTGAGTGTGAATCACTTTTCCATAGATACTTCCAGCAGCATATCCGCACCCTAAGTTCGTTTTGAATCCCTGGTCCTCATGCGCCTACATTAATATTCATCTCACAAAGGGATAAGTAGGATGAGTCCTACCCATGGACCCGAGGAAGATGAAGCATTCGCTGCCTTGTACGGCGGCCAAGCTGCCGTGTTGACGCGACGCTCTTTTCCTTCGAAAATACTTACACCCTTCCTGACGCGTCTCAGGGTAACGCTTCTCGGTTCTGCCGGGACGTCCGCCTCGCCCCGATAAAAGGCGACTTCTCTGATAGTTTGTTGGGGCGGCGAAGCTGTCGAGGTTATCCGGCTGTGGTCGTTCCAATTTTTGCGACGCCGCCTGACTGGCGATCCAACCCACTTCGATGAATCTTTGGACGTCCCTGCCAGCTTCACCAAGGAACATTTACGCGCCCTCGTGGATTGTCCTGGCGGGCCACTCGCCATCGATGAAACCTAGCCCCACCCGAGGGGAGTTTGGTGTGGCTCGAGCACACTCCACCCAATGGTCCCGGGAAGACCATCCCCATTACCTTTTCCATCCGGGGGCTAGTCGGGGGCGTGATTCTGAAATAAGGGGATGAACGTCAGATGTAGAATATAAACCAGCTGTATACGCGCAGATTCGAATATTGAATATTGGCTTTGGTACCTTCTCGGTCGTCCAAAGAAACATCAGGTCAATAATGTATATCCGGCGCGTAGCCAATCCTGAGACAGAGACAGAGAGATACAGAGAGTCATAGTAGTAGTAGTAAGGTGGGGTATCCAAGCAATGCGAGCTGTAACCTAAAACAAGCTAAAGTATACTGGAAGACAGTGACCAGCAAAACACAATAAGGTTACGTGAATGAGCGGGCCTGGCGTGCATGCCCCAGGGGGCGGAAGACGTGAGCAAAGGAGCGTGGAATGATGATGAGGGATGCAGTGAAGAAAAAGGAGAAAAGAGGGTTATAGACAAGCGAACTTGGACTTCCGCTTTTGTAGTTCGTCCATCCGAACGTCGAGCTGTTGTCGTGCGCGTTCCTTCGCTTTTCGTTCCTCGTCTAGCCGTTGCTCCAGAGACTGCTTCTCCTGGACGACGGAATTTCGAACGGTCACCACTTCGCGTTTGGCGTCATCTAGTTCGGACCGCAGAGCATCGAGCTTCACGTTCAGCGTATCTCGCTCTCTCGCGAGCTCCGTGGCGTGCATCCGGGCTTTTCGGACTGTCGAGACATCAGCGTCAAAATAAAAGAAACAACGGGAAGCGACTCACGATTCTTCTCCGAATCACCGAGCGACGTTTCGAGTGTGCTCACAAGATCCATGTGCGTTTGGAGATCGCTCTCACAGTGCGTCAGTTGTTTGTTGAGGGTTTTGATCATCACCTCTTGTTCGTCGATCTGCTTCGCCTGCTGCTCGAGGCGTCCCACGGTCTTGGGGTCAACAAACACGGAACCATTCTGTGACGAAGTGCCGACAGAGGTCGAGGGTGATTCGGGTTGCGAATCCCGAGACGACGATGAAGTGAGCGCCGAAGACGCATGAGACGAGCTGCTGTAAGCAGTGTCGCCGTTCGCACGAGGAGCCGGTGGCGGCGGCACTGACGGCGGAGGTGTGGGCGGAGGGAGTTTCATGGACGGTAAACCCGTTGCCCGAGTGTAAGACATATTCCGGTCGGGAACAGGCCGGCCGTTCGGAGGCGAAGAGCTGCGAGCAAGGACTTGGGCTTGCAGCTCGCGGACAAGGGAATCGGAGCGGTTCTTCTCCGTTTGCAGGGTGTCCTTCTCGTCCTTGACGCGCTGCAAGTTCTCCTGCATATCCGCCAGGACGGAGCGGTGCCGTTCAAGCTCTCCGACGAGAGATTCCCGTTTGGAAGCCTCCTGGATAAGCTTGGACTGCTCGTTGCGAGTCCGGTCAAGCTCTGCCCGAAGCTTCCCGACCTCGGCTTCGAAAGTGTCCCGCTGAGACCCAGCAGTGGAATGCGCCGCGCGAGTCCTGTCAAGCTCTCCCCGAAGCAGCGCTAGCTCAGCCTCGTAGTCGTCCCTCTCGGCACCGACTGTCGAATGCTCGCTGCGAGTCTGGTCCAGCTCTCCCCGGAGTCTAAGAATCTCCGCTTCGAACTCATCCCGCTGAGATCCGGCAGTAGAGTGGTCGTTGCGTGTTTTATCAAGCTCTACCCGAATTTGCGTAACCTCGGCTTCGAACTCCTTGCGCTCCGCATCAACGCTGGATAGCTGCTGCTCTAAGCTCAGGATAAGCGCCGCCTTCTCGCCGACCGCCTGCTCGTGAGTCTGCCGAGTCTGTTCACGTAGCATAGTGAACTCGTCAGCTGCGACCTTGTGCGACTCCAACTCGTGCGCGAGCAGATCACGGTCCTTGTGCAGCGTCTCGAGCTCCTTGGAATGCTGGAGCTTCAGATCCTCCAGGGCGGTAGTGAGCCGCGCGCGCTCCTCCGCCAGCGATTTTTCATGGCGCGTCCGCGTAGTCTCGAGTGCAGTACGATGTTGGGCGTGAAGGTCGACCAAGGAGTTGTTGACTTCTGTGATGGTCTCCTGATGCTGCGACTTGAGGAGCATCGTCTCTTGCATGTGGTTCTCGGTGAGGGCGGAATTCTCCTGCTCCAGTTCGGCAATGGCAGCCTGGAGAGCAGCGTCGTGCGCGGTCTTCAACTTCGCCAACTCCTCATTGTGTCCCTGCTCGATGTCCCCGAGGAGAGTGGCCTGCGCCTCCTGCTGGCTCTGGATGGCCTTGTCCATGTCTGCGCGTGCCTTCGCCGCGGCAGCGCTCGACTCGTGCTTGATCGCCGCCAACGCCGTGTTCAGCTGCTCACTCTCGACACGCCACTCCTCCTTGAGCTTTGCCAACATGCCTTCGTGGGAAGAACGCAGCTTGTCCATTTCGAGGGCGTAATCCTCGTCTTTGGTGGTCAGCGCCCGCGCGTGTTCCGCGCGGAGGTCTTTGAGCTCCTCCGCGAAAGACGCCTCCTTGCGTGCGACAGCGGCGCCGTGGGCCTCCTGGAGGTCCTGCAGAGCCAGGTCCTTCGACGACTTCGACTCCGTGAGCGACCCCTCCCGCGCAATCTCAGCCATCCGCAACTCCGACACATGCTCCTCCCGCAATCTCTCCAACGCAGCCGCCGCTTCAGTGGCATGGGTATCCAGCGCAACAGCGTGGTCCGCCCGGAGCTTCGTAAGCGCGTTGTAGTACTCTTCTTCGGTGGTCTGGAGAGTCGCCAGCGCCTTCGCCTCCTTCTGCTTCAGCGTCTCGGTATGCTCGGCAACGGCCCGGGAGAGCGCGATTTCGTGTTGTTGCTGCGCCTGAGAAATGGTGTCATTGGCCTCCAGTGCCCGTTGTTGCAGCTCCTTCTCGTGTTGCGCCTTAGCATCCTCGTGAGTCTTTAACGCTGCATCTAGTTGTTCTTGCAGCTGCTCGACTTCGATGGCGTGCTCGGCTACCGCCTTTTCGAGCGATTTAACGAGGGCGTTCTCGCGGTCTTTAGCTTCCTCGAGTTCGGCAATAACATCGCCGTGCTTGCGCTGCAGAGCCTCTATTTCCATCGACATGTTGGTCGCCTGCGGAACGGAAATCAGCATGATTTAAAAGATCAACCGTCGCCCTTGCATGCATACCTGGTCCCGAGAAAGCGCCGTCAAATCATCATGCTGCCGACGGACCTGGGTGAGCTGCGCGTTGAGATCCTCGACGATCTCGCGGTGGTTGGACTCCTTCTGTGCCATGGACCTGCCAAACATAAGCCAACTGCTCAACAAAAACAGCGGGTAGGCCGCAGAACTTACAACATGAGCTCATTCAGTCTCTCGAGCGACTCGTCCTGCTCAGAGTACACCGACGACCCACCATTCAAATCCGACTCCGAGTCGGTCAGATTCGTATGCGCCGGCTCGTGGCTCATGCTCCTCCGGATATTATCGAACTGGCTTATAGTCTTCGGCGACAAATGTACCGGGTTGGCGTCGCCGTTGACGGGCGGCGTGACCGGGTCCTTGGCCGCCGGAGACGACTCAGAATGGCTGGCACCAACACCATTGGGAACGGCAGCACTCTTGCTCGTGCTCTCCTTGAGTGACCCCTCGAGGACAGCGATCTCCGCTTCCCGGTCCTTCAGCACCTCCTGCAGCCGCATGATTTCCTTCTCGAGACTAGGCACCGAGCGCTCATTAGGATGCACCGGCGACGACGCGGAACTGGGGAGGGAGATGGAGAGGTTGGGCCGCGAATGCGGCGCCAAGAACGACGGGGACGAGTGCGAATTTGACGGCGAGTGCGAGCTACTGCTTGTTGAAAAAGAAGTTTTGCGCGAATGCACCGAGGAGAGCTCCTGAGATAGCGATTGCGATTGTGAAAGCGACCTTTGCCCGTTGGACGCATAATCGTCAGCTGGGAGAACAAAAACAGAAGAAAACTATTCACCTCCCATGGAGCGATTCGGCGGAGGCCGCTTGCCGGAAAAAAAGCCGGCGTCCAGCGGAGTTGTATTGGGGCTCGCTTGACTCGCGCGATCGCCCGCCGCCAGTGAGCCGCCGCCGGAAAACGGGAGACTCGAGGATGGGCTTCTCTACAGGGGTCTCCAAGGACGGAGACTCGGGGAGATGGGACTCGGCGGCGTGCCCGCTAAGCTTCGCTTCCTGAATCTGCGCCGCGAGGTCGGAGATCTCGCGCAGCGCATCGCGGTACTTGGCCGTCACAGACGACAGGTCCGCCAAGGTCGCGGTGTGCGTCTGCTGGAGCGCGACGAGCTGGTGCTGCACCGGAGAATCCGCCTGGGGGACGTCGGCATCGGTCTCCGACGGGTGCTTATCCGCGTCATCGGGCACGAGCCCCACAGTGGCCACGGGGGTCTCGATGTCAGAAGGCGGTGTCGCAGCCCCATTGGCAAGCCCGCTAACAAGGTCAAGCTGGAGGCTCTTTCGCGCCGATGCCACCTCTCCAACGACGTTCCCGAGACGCATGCGCGCTTCTCCAGCCGCCTTCTTCTTCACCTCCCACTCACCCATCTTCTCCTCAAGCTCCCGCACCTTCCGCTCGCGCTCCTCCAAGTCGGAGCGCCAGTTATCCCCGTCCGCACGGAGCGTCTCCAATCGTGACTGCAGGAGGTGCACCTCGTCCCGCCGCCGTTCGCACTCCGCCTCCAGCTTCTCGACGGTCTGCTGCAGGCCCAGGACCGACTCGTCTGTGCGCGCCAGCCGCGCTTCGAGGTCGGCGATGTACTTGGCGGAGTGGCTCTCGACGTCCCGGTATCGCGTAACCTCGCGCTTCAGATCCGTCATTGACTCACTCGATGTAATCGACGACTCGTCGTACGACTTCATCTTCTCCTCCAAGTCCCGTACGTACGCCTAGAATTGTAATGCAAGAACGCCACGTCAGCCACGCTCAAATACCGCTGGTTAGATTAGACGCACCTCAGTCGACGCCTCCCGCTCAGTCAACTTCGCCACCCGCGCGCGCAGCTCCTCCACGTAGAGCTCCGTCGCCGCATGCCGCTCCGTGACCACGGCGAGCTCGTCCTCCTTCTCTTCCACCATCTCATTCGTGTGCCGCAGGGCCACCCGGTTGAGGTTAAGCTCAGCCTCCATCGCCGCAATCGTCTTCTCATACTCCTCGATAACGGGCCCCACAATCTCCTCGTACTTGCCCGTCCCCCCGATCGCACCCCCGGTGCTCCCCCGCTGCTTCTCGCCCAGCTCCCGCCGCAGCCTGGTGAGCTCCTCCGTCCGCTCAACAAACTTCTCCCGGAGGTCCTCGTAGTTGTTCTGCAGCGCCGTCATCTGCGCGAGGACCTTCTTGCCAGCCCCCTCGAGCACGGGCTCAGGCGCAGAGACGATGACGCCGCCCTCCTTCATGCCCTTGACCTCCCTGCGCAGTCGCTCGACAGTCCCCTGGAGCCACTCGATGTCATCCCACCCGTCCTCCTTCGCGGTCACTACGGCGGTGTTCTTGATATTCCGCGCGCGGTTGGCATACTTGAGCGTGTTGACCGTCTCGCCGACGTTCCATTCCGCCGGGCTCACGCACGCAATCATGAGTGTGTGTGCGTTGCCTCCGAGCGAATCTTGCAGGAGCCGTGTAAGCTTGGAGTCGCGGTACGGGACGTGCGACATGTGGGCTTTGGCGCGCGCGGGGTCTCCGAGCGCCGAGATGACATTGCCCAAGGCGAGGAGTCCGCTGTTGATGGATATTCCCTCCTTGACCCGCTCGCCAGCAGCTGCGGTGCGTTTTAACTAGATACAATCAATGCGATCAGATAAATATTCTTTTGAAATTGGCGAAAGACTGACCCGTTCAGACCCGGCCAAATCGACAAAGTGGAACTTGGACACAATCGTCACCCATTCACCGCCATCCTCGTCCACACTCGACCGCTCTGCAGTGTGCCCTAGAGCGCTGGAGGGTCGGAGGCCGCCGCCACGGCCCATTGCGGAGGCGAAGCTGGGAGTGGAGGGCCGCCCGCCTGTCGGCGACGCTACACGGGTGGTCGTGCCCCCGCCCCCATAAATAGACCCTGGTCGGGCGAGTCGTGATGGAGAGCGACTGTTCGGGGGCAGTGGAGAAGATGATCTGGGCGGCGGACCGGACCCCATGTACTTCTTCTGCGTGAGAGTGAGGGAGAAGATGGCATGTGAACGGGACGACTGGGCATTCATGTCGGTCTCATTCGTGCGACGTATCGAAGACCCCTTGCGGAGGAGGCTGGGGAACCATCAGCAACGGTAGGGAATCATTTGAATGAAGACGCACGTCATGACTTCGCTGGGATTTTTTACCTGCATTTCCCGGAGACCACCCCATATTATGTGGCCGTCCTTGTCCTCTCTAATTTGGACCTCGCGTCGCGCGCCACCGTTGTCGTCGACCAAGAGGTCGATGAGGTCCTCGTTGTATATTTCGATAAAAGAACTTTTTATCTGATACGTCCAAGCGCTGCCGCGCTCCTCTCTAAGTTGCTTCGCGGACGAGAAGATGGTGGAGACGGCGCGTGGAATGATCCCCATGCCATTGTTTGGGTCCGAGGGGTCGGCATCGAGGTCGATACCGGTCATTGTATGCGTCTTTCCGCTGCTCGTCTGGCCGTACGCGAGGATAGTGCAGTTGAAGCCCTCCATGAAGCGAGATATGAGGGGCAGCGCGGTGGAGGTAAACATTGTATGTTGCGTTGTAGGCGGGCCAAGGACCTGGTCAAAAGAGAAGGCCTGCTTTTTGCCCGCCGCTGCGGCCGACGCCGCGGAAGCTGTCGGAGCTGGTCCGCTGGTTGTTGGACCAGTTCCAGCCTCTACGGAGACAGATGTGGAGGAGGTAGCATGGATTACGGATCGTTGAAAGCGAGCGGGGATGGAGGAGGTATCCTGAGATGTGGGAGGTCTTATCCTTAAGGCTAATGGAATTTAAGTAAGTAAATGAGAGTACAAGGATACATTTCATGGACTACTGACCGACTTGGACCGAGGTCGTCGCCGCCGCCGACGACGAGGGTGCCATGGTCCGCAAGAGAATGAGCCACAAGTGTGACACTGTCACTGTCACACATACTGCTTTCCGCTCGTTGTCAAGTACCAAAATTGCCTATCAATGCATCATGTTCAACTCTGCCTAAATCAAGCCTAGCAATGCATGCGCTTTGACCGCAGCTGCCTTGCTCAAGAACTTTGTGACTAGGACTATAGAAGATATCATATTACAAGGCCCCCTATGCTCGGCCCCCGAGGCTGACTAGCAGATGACCTAGCGCATCAATCAGCCAACACGGAATCACATCTTGTCTTGACCCTGATGGTTTGCAATTGAACGGGATCCCCACTCCAAATCCCGTTTTCTGTTCGCTCGTTCCCGACCACCGCCGACGTCAAGGACGCGCGTATTGATTTTCTCGCGTCTCGGTTTTCACACGAGAAGATTAGTAACCCACCCAGTTCAACGTGAATTATTGCCTCACATAGCGCGACCGTCCCACATTCGGTTCCAGCAACTCCAATTCTTCGGCCCATCAACCACCTAATATGCTTTCTACAGCTAGTATTGACACCCGACTTCGCTTTCGGGCGACAAGTGCGGAGCCATCCGAGTCTCGTCGCTCCACACCTTTTTTCGGAGGATTTGGCAAGTGATTGTTTAATTGGTACTCCCTACCGCAGTAAGCCCGAGGTATTCTTTATATTCAATTTATACATTTATCCGCCTCCGAGTCGATGGAAAACGCCACCATGGCCTAGAAGACTGCACTGACGAAATAATGGAACTCCTCGTCCTGCCCCGCCTTCAATTCGATTACTTATGATCCTTCGTGCACGGACGGCTCTGACAAAATTCCGTATGTCGAAATATATGGAGCACTTACCCACCTACAAAATGCCGTGCCCCGGACTTGATTACTGCGACCCCGTAACAACTCTCATCCCCCCGCATTTTATTACAATTTTTTCATGGCCGCAACGACACGACTCCACACGCTTGAAGGCAGCCTCAATATTCATCAGGATACGGTCATCGCACGAAGCGCAATCTTAGATATGATAGCGCGCCCCGGCTTCCTTTTGCCCAGCTTCGACACCACAATACACCACGCCAAGAGTTTAACGTTTAGATGTGATCATTGGCATGCAGTTAAGTAGCAATAATTGGTTAGCCAGCGTGGTGCCAGCTCCCTGTCGTACTAAATAAGCAGAGGTACAGTATCAGACTCAGCGCTAATTCTGTAATGATCTTCTTCCGCACGACTCCGCACGCTTGGAGGCGCCCTCAATATTCACCAGTACGCCGAGGGGGCCATCGCACGGAGCGCGAACCGCAATCTCGCATATTAGATAGGATATCGATAGCGCACCCCGGCTTCCATTTGCCCAGCTTCGACACCACAACGCTAAGAGTTAACATTTAGGGCGATGAGAAGGAAGAGATAATGCAGTCAATAGGATTAATTGGTTAACCAGCCAGGTGCCAGCTTCCTGCCGTACTAAATACAGTATCAGGCTCGGCGCTAATTCTGTATCTTAGTATCTATCAGTGTCAAAATGTACAGTAGACTGACAGCAAGATTTTAAGAGTCCGAATAACGCCGAATAGCCCATAATGCACACACGCTACCCCAGCGCCTCAGCAAAGCGCCTTCACCGCCCACATACTCCCCATCCGATCAAGCTACGCACTCACATCAACGCCCGAAAAAAAGAAAGAAGGAGGGGAGGAGGAGGATAGAAAGAAAAAAAGAATGAGGAGACGCACCAACCGAACGAACCCGTCCTTCGCGCACGACATCCCCCACGAGCCGCTCCAGCGCCGCGTGCGAGAGGTCGTACAGTCCCGTGGCCTCGCGCAGCGCCGCAACCAGGGGCGCCGAGTCCGAGTCGGCGCTCGCAGATGGGGGTGGAGGTGGGGGCGGCATCATCGCGCTGTCCGCCGAGGAGGGCGGGGGAGATGAATCAGGGAAGGACAATGCGGGCCTGGGGAGGGGCTTGCTCGCAGAGGACGGCGGCTGGGACTCAGATGGGTTCGGCGAGGGATTGTACCAGGGACGATAGGGGGGCGGAACGGGCGCGCGGTCGATAACGTGGGGAGAAGAGGAAAACGAAGGCAGTGGCTCTGGCTGGGAGGACAAAGGCAGGCCCGGCGAGGAGGTGAACACAGCGGGCGCATCAGGGTTTTTCATGGTGGGAATACGTTGCGGGGGAGGAATATGTTGCGGGACAGGCGCCACGGAATCGGTAAGCTGAGGCGCGGTTTGCTGCCAGTGATTTGGAACGGCGGGTTGATGCACTTGACGAGAAGGGATAGGAACAGCCGCTGTTTTCTTGCGCTCTTGCACGCTCGATTCTGTCGGTTTGCACGGGCACACGTCCCGGATGGCTTCGACGAGCTGGAGGGCGGACGCAGACGAGGTGAAGGAGACTTGAAACCGGCGATGCACCTGCCATAGAATCGTTAGTCCTAACTATAATATCCGCCGAGGAGTACAAACTTTTTGAGAATCGGATGAGTCGGGAACGTGAAGGTAGCGCAGACCAAAAGTGGTGTCGCGGTAGACGCCTTTGAGCGGAGAGCTGTCAGAGTCGTTGTCTTTGAGAGAGGAAAACGCGAGCAGGTCTAGATCCTCCTACAAGCCGTTGAGACTCTTACTTGCGATTCGCGCGCAACAGACCCACCAGAACGACATCCTGCTGCGGCACACCCGAAGCAGGTCCACCATTCATCGTCCAAACGATCCTTAATCGAAACGATTCAGCTCTTTCCGGAGACTGCTTGGTGTCCAAAATCAGCCGCAGAACCGGATTGGTGAAATGCTGCCATTCAGAGTTTCCAGATGCTTTCTTGGGAGAGTAGGCTCTAGAATATTTCTCGAGCACGAACGTCTTGCTCTCTGTGGTAGACGACTCGGAAAGCGCCATAATGGAGAAGAGAAGAGAAGGAAATATTTGCGCGACTTTGTTGCGACTTTGTCAATCACTGATGGGATCCTCGGCAGCTTCATCTTGGCTTCATCTCAAACTTATTCCTCGCAAGTTGACCTTCATTGTTGCCACCGAACTTGGTTCCGCACCAATATTACATCGAAACCCGGTCGACCTGTCGAAACCCACATCCCTTTCCAATCTCGTTTTACTTTTTTCTCTAGTTCAAGTTCTACAGTCATAGGCTATAAAAATTCTCGCTTGTACTACACTCGGTAGGCCTATATCATCATCACTACTCGGTAGAATATGCCCTCATATCCACAGTAGAGCATGTCTGTCCCCCTGGAGTCGACGCTCTTGTTTGGGTCCCCCGGACTCACCAATGTCGAAAATCAAGTCAAGAGTCTTATTGTGGCCGCAGAAAGCAATATTGAGCGCCTGAAGACCCATATACGCGAGCTCGATTGCATGCTCGAGAGGGAACGCGCTACCCTTGCTAAGCTGCGGGCGCTGGTAGCGCCCATCGGAAAACTGCCGACGGAATTGCTGGTGGAGATTTTCAAGCATGCGGTGCATACTCCCCTCCTCGACGACACCCCGATTTCGTCAGATTTGCCAGAGATCCAAGACATGTTCGAACCAGCTGCACGCACTGCGTTGCGGAATGTTTTCCGTCTCTCGCAGGTGTCACCATATTGGCGGCAGATTGTCCGCACCACACCACAGCTGTGGGCGGAAGGCGTCGTCGCCGTTGAGCTGGACTGGAGAGAGGGCTTCAACGAGAGCAGCCTCCAGGACTTGCTCGCCCGCTCCTCCCCCTTTCCAATCTCAGTCTCCCTCACTCAAAGTCATAACGGCACGTCGATTGGACCTGCTATAGTACATGTACTTCCTCTTAGCATCCTCAACACGGCCCATCGATGGCGAAACCTGACTCTCGATCTATTCCCATTCCACGTCGATCACTTTAACGCCCTTGCTCCGGGGACATTCGAAGCTCTCGAACGGCTCCATATCCGAACCAAGGCCCACCACAAGGAACCTGTTACCGCCTTTCAATTCTCCCCTCGCCTTCGGAACTTCACTCTACAAACACTGCATGGTTCGCAGATAGAGGCTGATCTGTTCCAAATGCCATGGTCACAACTTACGCACCTCCAAATCAGCGATCGCTCGGTCGGCGGCTGCCGTGCAATTTTGCTCCAATGCAGGAATCTCGTATCGGCGCAATTCATTACATCCCACAAATGGGACTTCGGACAGATGCAGTCGCCGGTTGTCGCACTGCCTTTCCTCAAAACGCTCGTCGTAACCTTTTCCGGAGCGAGCGACGTCGACGGACCTGGCGGCATCGAAGCATTTTTCCTGCCACTCGCCCTTCCTTCGCTTCAAACCCTCAGCTTGAATTTTGATCCTAATATAGAGGATTTTGGCCGACGGAAGCGTTTTCCCAGTTCCAGACTCGTTCGCCAAATATCGAACAGATCAGCCTGCTCTACAGTGATGCCGACTCGGATGGACTACTCGCTCTTCTCCGACATGCTTCCGCTCTTACGACACTCAGGATCGATTACAGTTGGGCCTGCATTGATGATGAAGTTTTTGAAGCCCTTCGATACGATGCTGGGGACTCTTCGCCCCTAGTGCCGAAGCTACAGGAGATATCCCTCAACTCTGTAGGGAACAACTTTCAAGAGGATCTGTTTGAGGCCGCCATTCGATCCCGGTGGTGGACAGACGAGTCTGTGCTTTCATCTGCGTCCCCCCCGCTCGTCGCACGCCTGAAAAAAGTGGTGCTCGAGACGGACAGTGATGAGCTTACAAATCAAATGCTGGACCTTGTGGGCCAGGGTCTTGACCTTGATTTCCAGTAATTTCGTTCGACAGGGGGACGGGTAGGCCAGCTAGATTGTGGTTTTTCAGCAATTCAGTCCAGTCTCCTCATTCCTTTTTGCGGTTCCTTCCCAGACCCAGACTATAATTTAGCTAGTACATACTCTATCTCTGTCTACATTTTGGCTACGCGCCGGATATACATTATCGCAGTCCGGCCTCCGGAACAACAAAACGTAGATCTCGCTTGGCTCCAAACCGCGGGCTATTTGCTGGTTTGCGACTACCCATTTTCTGTTGGATTCAATATGTCCCTCCATGCTCCACGAGTTCGCTGCTACGCTTTAGGGTAGTCGACACATCCCAAACTTTATTTCAAGGCAATTGAGGCAGAATTGCGGCCGCCAGATCAAATTTTTACAGAGGTAGGCACTTTGCAGAGGTGGGCAAACAATAGTATTGGGCCAATTAAATAGAAAAGCTCCCCCACGCTTCCACAAGCCCGTCCGCCATCTTCGAAACCGCCACCCACTGGGGCAAGAAGGCCAGCACCTCCTCGAGCGCGGGGATGCGCCCCGTCGTCTCCACCCCCACGCTGCCGCTCTCGTACTCCGCCCACTCGCACGCGACGCGCCCTTCGAGCGCCGCATCTCCCTCCCACTCGATGGTGGTGGGCAATGACCGAGATCGAAATTCCTTTCCCACGCTTGAGTTGCCGGAATGCCGGTCATTCGAGTGACCCAATCCTGCGAACACGTTTTGCGGACTTTCTAACTCAGAAATATATTTCCACTGGGGGAGAGATCTGTTACCAAATGGTTCATCTGTGTTTTGTCTTGGGGAATTCCCGCATTTCCAAAAAATGGATCTGAAACCTTGCTAATTGCGGCCGTATGCGGCATGTTTGAGAATGAGAATTGGAGCAAAAAAGAAATCCTCAAGACAAAACATCCTTCAGTGTATTCTGACCATTTCTCTCACTCACGTCGAAGCACAAACTGATGTTTCGACTTCGCAAAACGTGTTCGCAAATTTCACCGGTTACATGGCTTAGGTCACAGATGTCACAGATGTCACACCCTCCTAACACGATCACTTGACCACGCTCATCGTCTCTTCCTCTGAATTATCGCGCTCCGTCGTGGCCCATCTCTCTGCCCAAGCTGAACAAACTGCATGTTATACTCAAGGTGAGCTATGTGCGCGCTCTTTGCACCGCGCAGTTCCTGATTGCAGCCGACTGACACCCGAAGATCGCTCTCCTCAAGTTCTCGTCCTGCCGCAGGCTCAGCGCCTTGGTGGCCCGGAATTGCCTTAGACTGAAATCCTTGATGTTCAGATCGCTCAATCTCTCCTCTCTATACCCTCCAACAATCTTGTCCACGCCCCACAGTGAAGCACAAAAAAAGACCTGTTTCTCTTGAGTCCGGCAACTCCGTCAACTCTGAACTCTGGTCTTGTGTTCTCTTAGGTATGAGGAAGAAACTCACATCTCTGGCATGTAATTTGAACAAAAATAGCAATCCCTCGCTCTCAATACCTTTGACGCCTTGTCTCCCTGCTGTGATCTTTGCCTTGAATACTCGGACTTGTTAATCCTATGGCGCCGGCGAAAGCTCGAACTCAACGCAAAACGAAGAAGCGATCCTCTGCTCAAAACGCACATATTCTGGAGGCCCAGGCCGCTCGAAGCGGCCACATAAATGCAAAACTAACAGTGTTACCAAAGCCGCAGAAACGAACGAAGAAAGAAGTCGAAAATGCACTCAAGACAACAGAAATACTTCTCCAGACCACTGAAACGCGACTGGAGGATTCTGAAAAACAAGTTCTTGTCATCCAAAGAGCCCTCGATACGACTGAGCAACGGCTCAGCCATACACAAACCTCTCTGCAGATTGCCCTCCAGAATAACTCCGATCTCTACCGGCTCCTCCGAGTTGAGCGTCGGAAAACTCGGCGCTATCGGCTGGGAAAGATTGCGCTCTCCATAAATCTCAAGGAAACCGAGGCATCACTGACTTCAACTCAAAATTCGCTTTCCTTAGCTCTCATCGTTCGTGAACAGGTGGTAAAAGCCGCCACCGAGGCAAAGGAAGCACTTCAGCGACTCCGATATCAGACAGATCTCGAGATCGCGAGATACAAGCATATTCTGCGGGAATCACAGAAGAAAGTACGATGTCTACAAATGCAAACACTACGCTCCTCTCGTGCTCGATCCAAAGCCCTCGACAAAGCTCGCACCACCTCCGAATCTCCCAGGAAGAGAGTTTGGAGTTTGAAGAATAAAGGTGTCTACACACCAGAGGCGAGAGCGATGGCTCGCATGCTTGAGAAGGCGGGCTGTTCCCAGGGAAAGATCGGTGCGGTCATCAAATATGTCGCCAAGAATGCGGGCCTCGAAGTTAAAGGCAACCTCAGTCGGCGCACAGTCCAGCGTGCGATGATGGAAGGCGGTGTGGCGGCCCGAATCCAGCTTGGATTCGAGATGTCCCAAGCCGACGGTAGCTCATGTTTCTATTTATTTCTCGTTCCCGATACTGACAGATTGTTAGGAATTACCCTCAGCACCGACGCCACCGGCCTTCTCGGCGAAAACTACGAAAGCGGCTTCGTAATGATTAACAAGGGCCCAACACATCTCATGCGCCTCTTCTCTCTCACATCTACCGTCGCACACACGAGCGAAGCCCAACTCGAAAATATCAAGTCACAAATCAGCCAGATATCCGAGATTTACAGACGAAGTCCTCTCGGTCAACGCTCACTACTAAACTTCGAAATCTCGGACTTCCTGCGACTACTCAAAGGCATGAACGGCGATCATGCAGCGGATATGAAAAAAACAGTGCGGCTAATGAAGGAGTGGAAGGACGAAGTCTGCCGCATTATGCTCGGCTATGACGAGTTCGAACAAATGACTCCAGCCCAACTTCTGGAAGTTGTCCGAGATATTCAGAAGAAGAATCTCGAGGAGGTCGAAGGAGATGAAGCGTGGGCAAAGCTTTCGGACGCACAAAAGGATGTCCTCAGCAAATCCTCGATGGACACCCTCGCCTTTCGCATTGGGCAAGCAGCATTCTCCAAGCTATCCGCTGAGGCGAAGCACGAAATTGACCTTTTCTTCTGGGCCGGCTGCTCGATGCATAAAGAGCTCAATTGTTGCCGAGCATTCAACGACGGTATGATGGATTACTACGACGAGAACCCCGACATCGATCCCCCAGTCCTCCTCGCCAACCGAGATAACGATGCTACCATTCAGTTGGCGGAAGAGTCAGGACAGACAACTGCCGCGGTTCAACGGGCCCTCAAGGTTTCGGAACGCGGCGCCGTGAAATTAATCTCGCTGTGGGGCGCCTTGGTCAACCACAAGGATGATAAGAAGGTGGTCAATTTTATCTCGTTCTCTGTTGTCCTAACAGGAGAATACCAAGGGTGTGCACCATGTGTACGAGAACTACTTCCGCGACGCCCTTGGCTCCGCAGTGCGTTTCCCGGATACCAGTAACACGCGCTATCAATCACACGGTCTGGGCGGCGCTCGGATCATCACATACTTGGACGAACACCGCCAGTTCATGGATTTTATCAAGGACGGCAAGGGGAAGCGTGCACATAATCACCTCGAACAAAATATTGTCAAAGGGACGAATTGTTTGAAGACGCTGGCACAAATGGTGTGCCTTGTTCTATTTTGCATGGCTGTCATGCACCCGTTCGCACGCGGTGTTCGCGGCGCAGGCACCGAGAACCTAAATATCCTCGACCTCGGCCCGTTCCATGCTTCTGTCAAAGCCCACATCGAGAAGCTCCTTGCCGACCCCAATATTATCTTCTGCAGCGACTCGGACGCGTACAAAACCGCAACTCTCGATGGCCAACCCTGGAGTGATCCAGCGGCGTGGGCGGCGTGCATCAAACTTGCACCGACTCTTCCAGACCTAAAACCACTCATGCTTGCTGGCCTGAAGCGTTCACTACCCTCCTGGGAACGTTTTACCTCAGAGTTCGAGGCAGGTGGTCTTATTGATCAGTCGACCCCGGCAGAGCGGGAGATGGCATTAATGCCCTCAACTAACGACGCCAACGAAGGTATCTTAGGGATGTGGAGGCGGTTCTCGCGCGAGAGCCCGAGCTCAACTGTGGGTCATTTCACTGATCGCGCAATGTTCAGCCGGAACGACACACAAGTCTTCATGGAGATGACGATGAACACGCCTGAAGATCACGAATTTCTTCGGAAAGCTGCCAGGGAATTGGACGAAAGCGGCGCCGAAAAAGCAAGACGAGAGGCGCTCAACAACCACAGGCAGAAGGTGGTCGACGATAAGCGCGAAAATGACGCGATCAAGGCGACAAAAGCCCGAGTGGAGAAGGAGCGGCTGGCTGAAATCGGGCTTAAGACTGACCGCTCAGAGATCCGCACACTGACAGACAAGGGCCTCTTAGATCAGCTGGAGATCCATCGGAAGCTCCCAAACCCCGACAAGGAGATTCCCATCAAGGCGAGGTTGAAGGTCAAGGCTGATCGCTTGGCGGCGTTGTTGGCTGCATTGGACCGTTTCGACGCTGCCGCCGCAGCAGCAGCTACCTCACCAGCGTAGATAGCCTATAGGTTGTAAAAAATCGATTTAAATTACACCTAAAACATCGAGAAATTTCACGACTCGCGCGCCGAATGTGTGGCGCCGAAGATGCTTGATTTGAACAAGCCTCACTTGCTCTAAAATGAGGAGAAGTCCGGAGGCGACTCAGGAGCATGTAAAGTCGTGGATTCCCAAAAAAAAATGAGGCAAGCGGTTGAAATGCGCGCGCGCGAGGACGGAAACAGCATGGGTCACTCCAAGTTCAATGTTTCTCGATGCACGTGTCACGTGGTCGTCACGGCCGATCGACCGGGATTGCCCACCACCACACTCGACATCGACGGTGAAGGTCCGGTCCCACGTGCGGCTCCAAAGCCGCAGCTCAACGACGCCTTCTGGCGGGCCGCTGAATTGCGAGAGCATCCCCGGCTCCGAGCCATGCACATTATGCTGCTTAATCCGCTTGTTGTCAAAGTACAACCTGCATCCGCGGGTATTGGCTGCTCCAACTATAAAGCGGGCGGTGTGTTCGCCAAGGCGCGTCACACTGGCTTTGAGCCACTGGTCTGCCCCAGAAGCGGCAGCGCTGTTGTACGTGCCTGGAGCTGGCAAAAGCGTCGAGTTCCAGCTACAGCGTGCCACTCCCATCATGACATTGGAGCACACGATATCGTTGCCTATCGTTGAGGGCAGCTTCGGGAGTATCAAGTTCTGCACGTAGCCGTCGAGGCCTACCAGGGTGGTAGTTGCATGGGCGACTTGTGTATAGGGCGAAGAAATGTTTCCCAAGGCGACGGTCTGTTGGAAGGACACTTTGAGAGGGTCGACTTGAGAGAACGGGAAAGCGAGGAAGCTCGATGCAGTCGAAAAGACGAAAACGACGATGAAGAGAGTTGCGACCCCGGAATGGATTTTGAAGGTGAACGGAACGACAGGCAGGACCATCATGAACACAAGAACGGAGATGGCCATATAAACTGATCGAACAGAGTCAAGGAAGTTCGCCCGGAGAGTTTACAGGCTTACCAGTGAGAGCGCCGCTGCTTCCCTCAGACAGGGTTTGTACCATCGCAGCGATTAACAAGACAGCGATATGGGCGACTAAAGTCACAGGCACAGAGACTGCTATAATCAACTGCAGGATCCACCAGCCAATCGCACCGCTCTCCTCCTTTGAGCGCGCAGGAGGGGAGGACTGTATCAGCGGGGTAGCCTCTGTAGCCTCGGCGTCCGTTCCCTCCGCCGTCGAGGGCTGCGCTTCGTCGTGCTGAGGAACGGCATCGTAGTGTGCCCTGCGGAAGAATCTGTGGGGGACATCATAAGAGCCGTGCGCTCCAAGCATGTTCTCGATGCATCCGATTGCGCAGGCCAGAAGAACGGCGGCGTTCCATGCAGTTATGAAATACACTCCTCCAATTCCTGAGCCAACCGCGATTGTCGACCAGATGAGAAGAAGATACGTGAAGATGTAAGTTTGCAGGAACATCATGTGCTTTTGCTTCTCCGGAAGGTGATTAGAGCTCGGTGTCATGACAAAGACGAGGGAGAGATAGGTGAGGGTAAATGACGAAACCACAACTAGACCCGGTTGCGAGTACGCGATCTATTCGTGAGATTTAGACTTGTCCTCTCCGCGCAAATAACAAGATCCACGTACAAATGGATTAAGCTTCAGATACCCAAATACAAGCAGGGCCTGCAATCCCACGGTGATCAAAACCGCAACCCAGAATTTAGCCCAGATCCAGGCGCCTTTGAGCCAGCCGAACGCGGTCAACCACGTCCAAAATTGTTGCAGTAGGTTGTTACTGTGCTCCGGGACGTGTCCATTTTGGTTCTGGCTCCGCCCATGCAGGACAGCGGCGTCGGCGACGACCAATAGAATCAAAATCACGGGCCCTACGGCGAGCAGCACAATGTTGGCTGCGCGCAAAGAATCCAGGGAAAGCAGAACGAGCCATCTGCCGAATACTAGTCGTGATTTGCATGAGAACGGCGGTGAATAACAAAAAGGGGCGCTTACAGTCGAAGTACACTGGCGGGCTGCCGGTGCCATGTGTTTTATCGTTGTTCAGTAGAGACACCCCCGACGCCTTGGCAGATTCCATCATGGACCACAACGCCTTCTCTTGGCCATCGGTGTATGCAATGGCGTCGAATTTTGTGTGATATTTACTCCTGCCTTTGTAGAACGCGAGATCGAGGCCCTCCATTCCCGCGCCAGTGTAAACGGTGTAGTCTGTACCGCTGCGGATATAACCCCGGGCAAAGCCGTCAGCCGATAGGACGTTCCCGTGCGGGTGGGGTACACGGAAGGAGCTGAGAGCAGGAGTGGATGTCCCCCGGAAAAGCAAGGGCCGCCTATCTTGCGGGTTAATAGAGCCAAGAGGAAAGGTGACAATTTATGCGCACCCTCCCGCAGCTGCTCCTTCCAGATTAAGAAAGGCGTCCGTGAAATTTGACCAAGGATGTTGGAGGAACCTTTTCTCATTCAATTCACAGAATTGGACGCATTGAAGGAGCTCACGTAAAAGCCCCGCACAGCCCATCTTCCTCGCCGTTGTTGATGTTGAATACAGCCGTCCGCTTCGGGCGGTTTTTAGCAAGGTACTCCACCAGCTGCATAAGTGTTGCGACGCCCATGCCGTCGTCCGTTGCTCCCGAGGCCGTGGAGACTGAATCATAGTGCGCGGAGAACAGCACACCCCCACTGAGTGCGTATTTCGGGTCGGTGCCTTCAATCTTCACGAGGATGTTTGTGGCCTCGTTGTAAACTGCGGAAGCGGATGACGACCATGACGCCCACGACGCGTTCGATACAAGGTCGTCGTAGACCTCAACGTATTCAATCCCAGTGGTCACATTGCGCATGCGATCCAAGATGTACGAGTGCACAATATCGTTCGCATGCGAAATGAAAGGATGGGGACGTTCTGCGATCTGACGACGACCGGGTGGGTTTAGGTTCAGAAAAGCATAGCGACTGGGCATACATGGTGTAAATCCGCATACGCCTGGGCCAGATCAAGCCCGTTCTGGTTTTTGGGAACTTCCGCGAGGCGGTCTCCAAACAGCACGGCACCGAGGAGGAGAAGATATGCGAGGACGACCAGAACGGTGGTTGGCAGTGTCCTGAAGGCCAAGACCTGCTTCGAGTTAGATATAATGAAGCCTCTGCAAGGAACTGAGGACCTTCGCGATACCTTCCACAATCTGCATCGGACGTTGACTTGAAGCGCGTTGGGTGGCGTGGACGGCGATGAGCAGGCCGCGCTTGCCGCGGCATGCACCGCCACTCCTCGGACCGCCTTCCTGACCATCACGTGCCTTATCAACGCCGTTGGCCACAAAAGGAAACAGCAGGATAAATTAGAGTGGTCCGCACAGATCCCGGCCATTTTTGAGATCTCAGACAGTCGGGCATGTCAAGGCCGACGGCGGTTCTGCTGATGAAACGGGAGCCAAAATTCAGACAAGACATATTTTATAAACGGAGCCCAGCTACATTTTGACTACAAATTTTGAGATCCCAATGAGATCCGCGGTAGATTACTAGGTATTACTAAGGGTATTAAAGATACAAGGGGAATAAAAAGCAATACAGTTTTAATGCGGGGCGCCTATAAATATATGAACAATCAAGCTGCGGTCAATTATCTTTCAATACCGCCCGCCGTGTGGCGTCGCGGCCCGCCTTCAGAAGAAGGGCCAGCTCATTTCCGCCCGTACCCCTGGTAGGGCCGTTGCCCGCCGCGCGGCTAGATTGCAGTCTGTCCATCATGGAGGCGACAGGGCAACCGGCGCGCGCGTCAGGGGTTGACCGCGACATTGTCACGACGTACAGGCACGCTATGCGCATATGGAGGTCGCGTAACTTCTTCAGCGCCATCACGGCGCCGTCGTACGGCTCGCGCAGGGCCGACGTCTGCTGGGCGAGGTCGCGGATGGAGCGCGGGGTGGCTGCGAGGGAGGCAAGGTACTCTCGGTGCTTGCCGGGCATGTATCGCCTCATGCGGTCCATGAATCCGTGGTCAGCCCGCTTATTGTTGTCGGAGGGCGCTGGGTATCGGCGCTGTCGGAGCTTGTGGTCTACATCCAGGAAGATATCGAGGGCGTGCATGACACTGCTTTGACCGGCAGACGGTCCGCTTAGGTCCAGCTTGTCCGAGTTTGGCACGCCCTCGTACAGCCATCCCGGCGCCGACGGACCCTTGGCATCACTGCCCTCGAACCATGGACGCAAATCCCAATAGAAGACATGCGGATCAACCTCTGCTCGGACTCCTTGAATAATGTCGCTGATATCGTTTATTATCCCCGTCAGACGCCCGAGATCGCGTGCGACCTTGGAAATCGAGGTTAAGTCCGATAGATTGGGGAGATTGTTGTATTCATCTATGATCCGGAGCATTTCGATACCCCGAAATTCCGCTTTGGCCGAGGTCGTGTAGAAATTCCGCTCGTCCTCCGTGCCTGAGAACAAGTTGACGAAGTGCATGTTCTCGATGGAAACTGGCAAGGACGCGTCGACCAGGTCCCAGTTCCACAGAACGGTGTCGGCAAAGGTGAGAACGGGAGCGATTCCCAGTTGAGTGGAGACTGCGACAAGGGGGATCGCGAGGGATTTAGGGACCACAAAGGCAACGCCTTCCGCGGCAGGGGGGGCCGAGTGCACGTAGTAATGCACTAACCAAGCTAGCACGAGATGTGCGCGCTGCAGCAGGCGTAGATTGGATTGAAGTGGTTCCGTATCAATCACTGGCCACTAGAGATGGATGTATCAGACAACTGTAGGCTAATCCATCTATCAATTATTAGACTCACAGATAACACCTGGGATCTCCAGAGCTCTCCCGTAGCTCGCTTAGCGACTGCGGCTTCGGAATCATCTTCTCCGAGGCTCAGCATCTCCCCCGCGTCCGCCAGGGCATTTTCCCAGACCGCAAACGCGGCTGGTAAACGAGGGAGAGGCTGGCGGGGAAAGAACCCAGTATTGACGTCAACGTCAAAGTCTACTGGGGAACGACGCTTGTCGAGAGTTCTGCGACTGTTCGCGATGGTTGACTGGAGGAGGGACACAGCCAAGGTGAAATATTGGTGAGGAGATGGGAGGAGGTCGATGACATTCATGACTGGAGAAGGGCGGAGGCAGAAAAGTATAATTGTGCTGTCCGCCGTGGTGCCCACCTCATCTTATAGGTCGCGTCCCGGTGCCGACAGTTGTGCACATATACGCAGCTTTGCACGGTGATGGCTCTGGCGGGGTTAGCTGGCCGAAACATGGTAAAACGTGGTCAAGCGGATAGAGACACAGACTCCGGTGTTCCCAATTGAGACTGGAAGAAAATGAAATTATTTTTGACCCGCGGATAATTGAAACGAGCTCAGTTCAATTGATGTGAATCCCATTCGGCCTAAAGGTCGGTGGCGATGAGGCTGGAAACGGATCTCCTTGCGAGACATATACGGTGCTACCCTGAGCCTAGATTTGTTCTCATCAGTGCTGACTGACAAGCGCGGCGAAAGTATCCCAGACGTACAACCAAGGACCCTCGGGAATAATCCGCAGTTGCCCGCAACGAGTCATATCGCTGATGAAGCAGCAATCGCGATATTTGGATTACAATGGGTTCGGCGGGATCACCATCACCGCCTTGGGATTCCCTTGTTTGGCATCAAGCTGCGATGCAAACTCCCCCTGAAACGCGGCTAGCGACGGGTCCGACGTGCGCACAGACGGTGACCCAAACGATGCCATGCCCGCTGTTCCCGCACAATCAGATCCGCCAGCCCACTGCTTCACGAATTACAGACCATTGACGCCAGGTGCACCCACTGTTCGCATCGGCATCCCGAAGGAGTAGGAGAAAAAATAGTTGACGTTACGGCTATGGACGAACTTACACTGCTATAAGGAATTAGGGCTCCCATCTAAGCCACACAAAGTTCCCGTCTTTGTTATCTACCACCTTAGTTTTGCGCCGCACAACCTCAGTAACTTTCTCACCCACCCCGAGCTTTCCTCCCCGAGAATCGTAGAAGTACTCCAGGAGATCCTCCAGCGTGTATCCCATGTCCCCGCTCGCGGGGTCCGCGCCGGTGATAACGTTCCGGATTTCCTCCTCCGTGGGCAGTGTATATTTGAGCGAAGCGCGCGTACTGGGTGCGCGGTCTTCCCTGAGAGCGACAGTCGGAGCATTTTTCAGGAACTTTGAATGCGGAGAGAAGAATCTTTCCACGATCTCGTCGGTCACCTCGCCGACAGTCGAAGGGTTCCACTCCGGTCGCGCTTTGGATTTAGTGACCAGAACTGCCGTAACGCCTGTCGCGAAATCAGGGCTTGCGCCATTCTGATACCGCCGTTATTTTAAGCTGGACCGCGTACTAAATATACGCACACAGAATGCAGTCGCGATCTTCAGCTCCATGTTCAGTGATTCCACCAATGACTGCGTTTTCCCTAGACGAATCGCTTTGAGAGCCACCTTCAAGCTGGTGGGACTGCGCTGTTGCAATGTCTGAAGGGTCTGCGAAGCCCATTGGCTTATTTCTGGGCTGGTGTCGGTCGAGAATAATTCCAGTTCCGCGAAGATCCTCTCGACTCTGTCGAACCTGAAGGCACGGTCAACCGCGAGACGTTTTTCGAAGACGAAAGGGGGCGGAGGGTCGTCTGTCTCGCGTTCGGAGGACAACTCCTCCAAAGTGCGATCAATGGCAGTTCTGTCAGAGGTTTCCATGTCCGATAGTCGTTCTAGAAGGATGGGGATCCTCCTTGCAGGTATGAAATGAGTCGCGAATCCATGGTCACTGGAGTCAGGAGTGTTAGCAACCGACGCAAAAAGTATGGTAGCTGCCTCACAAAACTGCTCGACCCTTCAGTTGGGCGGAGCTCAAGGCGAGGTATGTCCCCAGTTCACCATCCAGCCGGGACATGAAGTAGCTGGACCCGACATCTGGACAGTACCCTATGTTGGTTTCAGGCATGGAAAATATGGTGTTCTCGGTCGCGACCCGGAACGGAGCACCTGCGGCAAGTCCGACACCGCCGCCCACTTCATAAATGTAAACGGTAGGCAAACGATAAGAACCAGACGACCTACTGGTGAAACCGTCTAATATGGCGACGTACGGCTTGCGCATTGAAGCAAGCAGTAGGTCCAACTCGAATCTAGAGCAGTTACATTATTCAGCCATTCCGGAAAGGTAGCTTCTACGCACTCCCGCTTGAAGAAATCTAGAGCCTTGTGCCGCGTTTTTTCATCCGCTGCGTACCGGACTACACCTGGAAATCCGATTAAATTTTTTGTTCACCGGCCCATGAAACTCCACTTACTCTCGACATCTCCCCCTGCGCAAAACGCGCGGCCGACACCGGCTCCCGCGATGACGTTGCATAGCTCAGCGTTGTCCCATTCCTATGTTACCGGACGAGTCAGAGACCAAATGGTTCCGATGTGGAACCGCATAACCTCGATTTTGGGTCGGAGAATGTTCAGCATGTCGTCATTTAGCGCATTGAGTTTTTTGGGGCGATTGAGAGTATAGGTCCGTAGAGACCCGGTAGATTCAAACCGCACTACCGGCTTAGCTATCAGTTGGCTATGTGAACTGTCTGGGGGAGAATAAGCCATACCTCCGCCTCCGCGTCCGACGGCGGTTTCGAGCCGGCAACTCCAGACATTTGCTTAGCGATAGCTCGAGTCCTGTTTAATGCACTGAGTCTACGGGACATGAAGCGCGTCGCCGCTAACATCAGGAATCGTTGGGTTTCGCAAAAGTTGCTTGCCGAGCCGGGCGTGATTTGTGACCTTGCCGCGTGACGTGTCCTCCACTTCAAAGTTTCCGCTTATGGCCGACGTGTATCTCCCAATGGAAGGGACGCGTCTTATCCTCGCTGGGTACACAGGAACCGTGAAATTTGTCGGAAAGGTCAACAATACCTCAGGTATCTGGCTGGGGGTCGAATGGGACGACCCCAAACGCGGCAAACATGACGGCGTCAAGGATGGGAAACGCTATTTCGCTTGCCGGTGAGGCCTGTAGTTGGTTGCCATCCTGTGCCCTATCTAGAATTTGGGTAGGGTTCCAAATGCAGGATCCTTCATTCGTCCGACTGCGGGGATCTCTTATGGCACTTCATTCCTGAAAGCTCTGTACTCGAAATACGTCGAGCTGCCCCACGGCTCGGGATCCCAAGAAAAGGTCCTGCTTGGCTCGTCTAATGGCGCAATTGAGGTAGAAGCGGTCGATCTCGACAAGATCCGGGGGAAGTTTGCAAATCTGGACCGCCTTCGTGAAGTAAGCCTGGACAGCGAAAACGTATGCGGATACGACGAACCGGCAGGAACCATACGCACAACATGTCCAAGTGAGTCATTTCGGATTTACTTCCCTAATTACGTTTATTGCTCACTACTCCACACCAGATATCCGCGGCCTCGATTTAACTACAAGCCTGATCCCCAGCTGGGACATGGTCGCTCTAATTTCTGCTGAGCTGCCGGCGCTCCAGCGGTTGGCGTTAAAGTTAGTCATTCCTGGTCAGTACTGCGGTATCCGTTGACCTCATTCTCGACACAGCCGGAACCGCCTGCAAACGCCAAAGAATCCCCGGACATTGACACTTGCTTTCGCCAACTTGATTGAATTGCGGTTAAACGGCACGCTAATGACTTGGAAAGAAATGCAACAAGTGACGACCGCAATGCCGGTTCTGAAAATCGTCGAGATGGGCTACAATCTCATTGATGAGCTATCTTCAGACGATTTGCTTCAGGGATCCTCAATCGCGACGATCAACCTGGATAGTAATGATTTGCACAGCTGGGTGCACATCTGTGACTCCTTGCGACCTTACTCCTCGTAAGACATCAATTCTTGTATCATTACCCGTCTCTCATGTTCTCCCAGATTAGAGCGCGTTGTCCTGACATCCAATAAAATCGCCAAAATACCTCCTCCAGACATCAGGCAAACTCTTGGCGTGAAACATCTCTCTTTGTCGCATAACTGCTTAGAATCATGGAGTGATATCGATGCGCTCTCCGCCTGGTGCCCGACGCTAAATACTCTCACCCTCATCGGCAATCCTCTGTTCGATGGTTGGCACATAGCCATAACACGGCTAGTAGCGCTAGAATTTACTGATACTTCTTCGCACAGATCCCGTGCATGGCCGCAACTCCCGGCAGTTCGCCGTATCGAAGATCCCGTCCCTCGTGGCTCTAGACGCCGCAACTGTGGGTCCACCCGCTCCCCGCCTTCCATTCCATCCTAACTCGGACCAAATCCAGATTTCGGCGAAAGAGCGTATAGATTGCGAACTATTCTACCTCTCCCACATTGCCCATCAAGGACCCAAATCGGAAGAGGACCGGGTTCTCACCCACCCGCGCTGGGCCGCCCTCTGCGAGAGTAAGCTCTACCCGTAGCATGATTGATTCCCGTCTGAGGCCACCAGAACACGGTCGCCCGGACGAACATGATAGCAATCCACACCGGGACAAGCTGAGCCGGCGCCTTATGGGTATGTTGCCTCGAGGGCGCGCAAGTACCGCCCACTGACGGGAATCTTATGGAGCCTAGAACTCAACATTTATCACTGCTTCGCCGCGCCCACCGCGAACGCGGACCTCCAAACAATAAACAGCCTCGTTGAAGCCGCAGAACGAAGCACTCTGCGTGTACTGCCAACAATGACCCTTCGGGCACTTCGGCTGAAGGTCTGCAAGACCATGAAGTACAGCCCCCGCACAGCCATTTCATTGTGGCTTCAAATGCAGGACAACACTTGCGCGTCGCTGGATAGTGATCGGGACTCGCAGGATTTGGCGTGGCTGGGAATCGAGTCGGGCTCTAATATTATTTTCACAACATATGAAAAGTGAACATTTTTTTTATTGAGCGCTACATGAAGTTGCAAGCAGATCATGGAAAGGACAAAATGACACAGCGCCTGTCGTTGTGGGCGCGGCTTGGTGTTGTAAGCGCGTGTGATGTCCTGTGGGTCCTTTTGGGAAATGTTCCGCCGACCAGTCAACGCTGTGCAAAGCAAGAGTCCGTCCGTCCGTAATATAGATGGTCGGAGGCCTCATGTAGGGCGCCGCCACGGAATCGTTTAACCGCCGAACAGGGGACCAGTGTCTTCGCCTTTCCGCAGTCATCAGTGCAATTGCATCCTATCCGTTTCGGCAGTTGCCACAGAGTCGGGGACTACAGTACGCCGACGCTCCTCACGGTGTTGGATATCCTGGCCTCGCAAGAGTTGTGGTTGCGGGTTCCGAACGCTCGGGGGTCTCGGTGGTCGGTCACAGTACGGGAACGATCCTCACGATGTTTCGAAGGGTCCAACGAGAAGTAGTACACAGTCGGCATATAGAAAACACCAACTTCGGGGCGAAAGAGAGACAAGGGGAACTTAGCATCGTCCACCACCAACGGAAGGACGCCATCCACGATTCCTGTTTTCTGGCCAGCGTCCGGATTCTTCTTCCGTAGCCAAGTATTTTTCCACTTTCAACGGGCCCATCCAGCATCCCCGTTCCTGGGCGGCCTATCATCGAACCGTTCCTCCTTCTCGTCGCGGCGCTTGTCATCCCTGTCCCTGCGACGGTCATAATAATAATCAGGGCTGCGTCGACCATCATAACGCCCTCCCCGGTAATCATCGTACCCTGCAGGCCTTCTATCATCATCCCTCCTGGGTGGGGGAGACCTGGCGGGGCGGCGATCCTCATAGTCGGTCCGGCGGGGAGGGGACCTGGAGCGGTCGCGGCGGTAGGGGCGCTCGTCCCTGTAACTTCCACGGTCGTCACGGTGGCTGCCGCGGTCGTCCCTGTAGCTGCTGCTACGCTCGTAGCGGTCATCACGCGGGGGGCGGTCGTCACGGCGGTCGCTGCGATGGTAGTTATCCGGGCCGGCACGCTGTCGAGGTCAAACCTATCAGTCGGTAGTTTACATGGGCGACTATGGCGACCCACAGAATCGTCGAGCGCGACGCGGACCGGTCTGCCACGGAGATCTTTGCCGTCGAGGTCCTTGACAGCGCGATCTGCGTCGTCCCTGGAGAGATACTCAAGAACACTGCAAAATGATTGTCAGACGAGGCACTGCAAAGAGAGTTGTAGCGTTACCCTTGGTCACGGAAGTCACGGTCGATATCGGCAAAAGAGACGCTCCCGGCCTCACGTCCAAAGTCCTTCAGATCCTAAGAGCGGGGAAGGCATCATCAGGGTCGGTCCATCGAACACACTCGGGGAAGACGATTCGGGATCCAGGGAACGGCCACGCGAAGAATGAGGCGGCCACCATACGAATAAAGAGACGCCGAGGGCCACCGTACCACGAGCGAGAAAGGACCTCCTCTGGGACCATGGACAACCGAGCGGGTAACCGAGAAGGAGCACCGAGCGACGACAGAACCGAGGAAAGCCGTACCTGCCAGCTGGTGTCACGTGAGATGCCAGAAACGATGAGACGGATTCCAGGGGGCCTGCGGGAACGGGGAGCGCTGTAACAGATATCAGATATAGCTAGTAGTTGGGGCGGAGGTTTCAAGCGTACCCGTGGCTCCTCTCCCCCCCTCCCTCATACGGGTCCCGGCGGGGACGGCTCTCTTTGGCAAACTCCACGACGATGCTGCCGAGGACATCAACGACAAGCTCAAACCCAACTCGACCTGCACCACTGACTTTTGACCCATGAACGGTTTACCGTTGAAGTTGGTAACGGCATCCTCTGCGTCCTAACTTGGTTATTAGTGTCCGAAAAAAAAAAAGGAGATGGAGAGAGTAGCCATGCCTTTGCGTTCTCGAACTCGACGAAGCCGAAGCCTGTTGCAGGTTTGTTGAGTGTGTCGTCCGGCGGACCGTTTCTATTGGACGAACCAGTCATGACGCGGCAGTCAATGATGTTTCCATAGCCCTCAAAGAGCTTGGAGACATCCTCCGAGCGCGCGTCAGCGTTCAGTCCTAACGTGCTGTATGTCAGAGAGAGCAGTAGAGAGAACTGCAGAAAATTTGGGCCTTACTGCCAAGGTAGAGACGTCTGGACATCGTTATGCAAAGACAAGACGATAAGGTTTGAGCTGAGTTTGAATTGATGCCATGTGGTCTCTATGGGTCCGTGCGTCGGCGCTAAAATTCTTAACGGCGCCGTCCACCTCACTCTCTGGTCAGCTGCCACGATGACGGGCATTGTTACCGTGCAATCTTTCCCAACAGATTCAACAAACGTTATCGCAGAACAATGATGTACATTTTTGACAAGAGCAAAATAAGTAACCCCTCGACATGGATGTGGCCACAAGAGGGAGGGAGAAATAGGTGGATATATCATAGGCAGACCAAGTGCATATTCGGCTAGTGCTGCGCCTGCGACCAATCGATGGAGTTTATGTCGATCCCTTCCTGGACCATCTCCCAAAGCGGGCTAGGTGCGGGATGAGAACAAAAATCACGGCAACGGAGTAGACGACGAACCTCATCTCGCGCAGCGTGTGCACCGTGCGCACGATGTGCTGCACCACAAAGTCAATTTCAGCCTCAGTCGTGAAGCGGCCAATGCCGAATCGGAGCGACGAATGGGCCATATCCTCAGCAGCACCTGAAGAAACGCCATCAGAAGCACTGCCCGCTCGTAGAACGCGAATGAATACTTACCTAGAGCTCGGAGCACATATGATGGTTCTAGAGATGCTGATGTGCAGGCACTGCCCGATGATAGTGCAATATCCTGATGGAAGCGCGCAACTCAGAATTTGCCAATTCAAAATGAAGGACACGACGACATACCTTCAGGGCCATCAAAAGACTCTCCCCCTCAACGTACGAGAAGCTCAGGTTGACGCATCCCGGGTAACCATTAACATCCCCATTCCGGACGACGTGCTCGACCTGTGAGTTGATGCTTTCGACAAGACGGTTGGAGAGTTCGGCTATCCGTTTATGGTCGCGCTGAATATATCCAAAGGGAGGGTCAGCGTCATGGATTTTCACACATATATGATGCAAAACAAAGGTCGAGTCAGTACCCCTGCACGCCAAGGGTCATAACCGAGCTGAAGGCGCGGTGCGTCGCTTCACTGGGTTCAATTGCGTGCGAGTCTCATCACCCCCGGAAGACAAAGTTGTATTTGATCGACTTACGGTCATCTCCATTTTAGCAATCCGCGCAGCCTCGCCGATGCCAACGACAAGCGGAGTGGAGAGAGTACCACTCCTGAGACCGCGTTCCTGGCCTCCGCCGCTGATGATGGGCTCGAGACGAACTCTAGGCCGTCTCCGCACATACGCCGCCCCGATCCCCTTGGGTCCATAGAGCTTGTGTCCCGATATGCTCAGGAGATCAATGTTCATCTCGTTCACGTCGACCGGGATCTTCCCTACTGCCTGGGCGGCATCGGTGTGGAAATAGACACCTCGGTGCTTGCGGAGAAGCGCCCCGATTTCTTTCATCGGCTGGATGACCCCGGTTTCGTTGTTGACAGTCATAATAGAGACGAGCGATGTATCGGGGCGGATCGCCGCCTCCAGTGCCTCGAGGGAGACAAGACCGTTCCGCTCCACGGGTAGGTACGTGATGTCGAAGCCCTCTTCTCCCAGTTTCCGACAAGAATCGAGTACACATTTATGTTCCTATTCAAAAAAACGGTTAGACACGGGATCGCACGGAGGCGACAACGTACAGTTTGTGTCGTGATAATATGCTTTTTCTTCTCCTTATGAAAGTGGGCAACGCCCTTGATGGCCATGTTATTCGTTTCTGTGGCTCCGGAGGTGAAAACGATGTCCTTCGCGTCGGCACCAATAAGATCCGCAACATGCTAAAATAACACTTTTCTATCAGCGGCGCAATCTCGCAGCCGTGCGGCGTACCTTGCGAGCGTCTTCGACCGCCTGTTCAGCTTCCCACCCGTACGCGTGTGTCCGACTATGAGGGTTCCCATATTGGTCGGTGAGGTATGGAAGCATCGCGTCGAGTACTCGGGGATCAACGGGAGTCGTGGCCTGGATTCAAAATGAGCTTGAAATGGGGTAAACCGCAGGGGGACCACGGACTTGCATGTCCAAGTAGATGGGCCGAGTCTTCTCTTTCAGCGAACCCTCTCGCACGGGCATCTCGAGCTTGAAACCGAGCATATCTGAATGAAACAATCAGGAACACCGCCAGAATTAACTCGAGTACTGCCTACCTGATCTCGGCGTAAAGTGACTCTCATCCTGGTACGTCGAGGGGAGGTCCACCACGCTGGCGCGGTCGGCACCTGACGGCTGCACGAGCGCGCGACGAGCGCCGGCAACGGAGGCGGCTGTTTTGGGTTTTACTGTCGACCTGCGGGCCGCTGTGCGAGACAAGCGCGACAACATGACGGGAGGTAAGAGAAGCCTTTTTCAGCCGCATAATTTGGAGTGCCCTGCGCACGTGAAAGTATGATGCCATCAATTGCTTTATCAGATTCGATAAGGAGCATGACATAAGCGGACTTGCATCTTACGCCGCGGCCGCGACGCGCGTATATACGGCGGCGGGAGGCGGCCGGCCAGCCGCGTACCCAGTCAGCTCAGCACTCCTGGGTAATCAAACAAGCACAGTTCCGAATTTTATGTCTTGAATTCCGAGCTGTAAAAAGGGAGCGCGCGTCACGGTTAGCATAAGCGTTCGGGAGAGCTCAGAGCCGGACAGTGGCAAAACGCAGTACTTATTTAATCCCAATTAACCCGTCCGGCGTTGGTCTGAAGGCTGGTGAACAGCACAAAGAGAATCGCATGTAAGTAAATTTCAATTTGTCCCCTCATCATGTCGTCAACGACCACTTCCCGAGGTTGTTAAGGAGGAGGAGGTGATTTTCTCCCACCACGCGGTGTGATTCCGTCCTCGTTCGTCATCCCCAATAGAAAACCCGCTCGTGAATGCAACACACCGTGCCCCTCCCCCGGGCCCTCCAACATGTTTTACGCTAAGATCGAGAAGCGCCTCCTCAAACGATTCGAATCTTTCATCGCTCTCAGCCAGCTTGCCGAATTTTCGAAGAAACAAGATGTGTTTCGACCTTACTGTTCGGCGCTGTTCGGCGGATCTCAAAACTCTCATTGGAGGCGAACGACATCGCCCGAAGAGTCAACGATTTCGTGGACCAGCTGTGGCATGGAGTCAACTCCAATTTTTTCCTTAGTGGATCCCGCCCAAGACCTGGATGCTCGCTTGAAAGAGGGGATTTTAATTTGACTTTGGAAACGATTTTACACGTCGAAGATTCTGACGACGCGGCTCCTCCATCCGGCGCTGATTCATCTAGTCGGCAGAGACCACATTCGTCGCCGAAAATCCGCCCAACACCCCCACACCGCCGCCCGAGGGCGTCGAGTCGAAGCAACCAGACGAAACCCCCCTATCATAGGCCGAATTGTTAGCGGCGCGTTCGCGTAGTGGCTAGCCAGTCCCCCATTCCAGCGCACAAGAACTACCTCGGTTCGCGCTTCAGGGTCCTCCCCGGCGGCCCGTCCCAAGACGGCGCAGCCATCATGAACAAAGTCGGTCTGCTCATTTCCTCCTACTATCGGGCGCCCACTTCGCGCAGGCCGGCGATGCAAGTGCGCTATGGGCTCCTCTTCTCGCCGGGCCAGTTCTGCCTCTTTGAACGCAGTACGTCTTCCTCCTACATTACCCGCCTTCCGCCAGCTGACCCTCGCAGTATTCATCACCGACAAGGACAACAGCCGCCGTCCGACGCTGCTCATTTCTCCGTTCTACGACACGGCGCGGAACCGTAAGAGGCAGGCGCGTGCAAACGCGGAAGTCGGCGCCCTTATCGCGCTGCGGTTCGCGCTCACCATCCCCGACGACGACGTGCGGCACGGCGATGGCTCCGTAACTCGTGGCGTGCCGCACGACGTCGACCTCGACCTCGCCGTGCTCGCAGAAGAGGCCACAGCGGACCGCATGCGAAATGAGATAGCTCAGCAGACGTCGGCGAGGGATGTCCACCTCCAGGACACGCCGCAGCTGCAGGCGGCGAGTCTCAATCATTTGGCAGAGGATCTAGGAAGGCAGGCCCCCGCGACGCTCACGTCCCACAGCGTATGTGGTATGATACCTCGGGCCTCAGCAGCCCTGCCAAGCATCTCTTACGCACCTCGCTCTCAGTTCTGCGAGAGTAGCTCGGCGCATGTACACCCCCCTCTCCAACCAGCGACACGAGCGATTCGAGCGATGCAAGTTCTCTGCATATGCCGACGACACCGACGACGACCCCTTTGGCCCTTGCCCGGCGGAGGTCCTGGTGACTGGGGACCTCGCCCTCGCCGGCGTCACATACGACTACAATGTCGCTACTATCTATCGCGGCACACTGACCGCGGGGACCGCCCCTGCCCTGCCCGTCGTCTCAAGGCCTACCCCTCCAGCGACGTGGAAGACCTCGTAACCGACCTCGCGGCGTACAAGGCGCTCGCCTCCGCGGGCGCCGCGATCGCGCAGCTGTGGGGCGCGTACGACGACGCGCGGGGCAACTGGGCCGGGCTCCTCATGGAGGACCTCGGGGACGCGCGCTGCCCCCCCCCCCCCCCCCTGGCACACTCGCGCTCCCAGACCGGTGCGTCCACGCGGCACTTTCACGAACAAACGAACTGACGACGGTTTGCCAGTTGCGAGATCCACGAACGCCGTGGGGCGCCTCCACAAGGCCGGGGTGGTGCCCGGTGATTTTGCGCGGCGCCGGGACGGCGCCTGGTGCCTGGTGGATTTTGCCCAGGACCGCATAGATCATGTTTGCCCGAGCGAGCTCTACGAGTTGGTGCTGGTGAGAAAGGCGCTCGCGTTGTGAATATTTTATTTTTAAGTCCTAGTACATCTGTAATTCAATCGCCCGCCTTCATAATGTCAAACAAAACTACATCCCTTGCTGGGATATTTACCATTTTTTGGGGATTTGCAAGGCCATTTTTGGACGCATTCAGTTCCCTGGTCCGAGCGTATGAGGAAATCTCTGGAATCCTGTACCTCGACAACATCACATATACTCCAAACGACTCTCTGGATGAGAATAAAAGGCCAGGGTAAGGCTACTAGTAGTCCATCTTCATTTCAGCCCCTGTTCGAGGAAGTCCAACTAGAAAATCCTGTACGTCGACAACATGAGCTATGCTCCCGTTGCGCATCCAAACGACTCCCTGATGAAGATAAAAGACCAGGGTAAGCTTGGTCCATCTTCTGTTCGAGGATAACATAAGTGAGAACATCCTGTTCCTCGACAACATGGGCTATGCTCTTGGCGGCGGATCCAAAGGAGAAAATAAAGATCAAGGTAAGCGTGGGCCATCCTCAATTCAGTCCCTGTTCGAGAAAGCTCCACCATAAATGACACGACTGATCTGCAATACAAATCCCAAATGTAATTACACTGTCGAACGCACATCAAAGTCGCGGGATTATCAAACACGGTCTTCCTAGAACCTTAAATGGAATCTACGGAGGGAAAGCCCGACCTCGGGAACGTGGCTCGCTACGCCCGCCGGGTAGAAAGCCGACACGGAGGTAAAAAAATATGGGAGGAAATCCCGAAGCTGAGATCCCAGGGTTTCCGCCAAGTGCGGGATTTGCCAAACAAATAAATCCGAGAGGCGCTCGTGTACATCAAACACGTCAGAGAGGCGGAGGACAACCAGATATAGTCCAGGTTCTGGTCGGTGCTTTACGACACGCCTGAAGGTCCTTCCGAGTACAGATTCGTCCGAGCAGGCCGCGTTACGATTTCATCAGTAATCTGGCGCTCTCGATCGCGC
Source organism: Mycena vulgaris (assembly GCA_029204335.1). NCBI lineage: Eukaryota > Fungi > Basidiomycota > Agaricomycetes > Agaricales > Mycenaceae > Mycena > Mycena vulgaris. The sequence goes on from JARGYA010000177.1 coordinate 265,571, forward strand.
AAGGCTAGGAGTGGAGCACGAATCCGTAACGTATATAGCACGGCTTCCCGCGCTCGGCATCGGTCGTACCATGGACCGTCGCAGTTGAATCATGGAACGCGGAAGATTCTCGTGAGTCAGGCGATCACGGTGTACTTGGGCCAAGGGCTGTGCCAGGAGCTGCGCGTCAAGTTCAGATGCCTTTCGTGACTCGGGGATTGTCTCGGATTGCGTGAATCAGCTCAAGATGAGCGAGCATAGTCGCAGATAGGCGCTGAGCCAAACTGGGAAATGTTGGGTCCCAGACTCCCGTTGCAGACAGATTCTTGGGGGCGACCTGAGAGCCATAGATTCAGAGCATAACACCGGGAGACATGGAGGATGTAGAGCAAGTGCAGAAGGAAGGAGGAAAACAAGAAGGAAGACAGCCACGATGGGAAACAACTGGAAAACAATCCGGAATATCGGACCGCGCCCTTTCCTTCCCTTTCTGACGACGCGTCCATACATACTCCCCAATTTGCTGAAGACTCATCTACCATCATGGATGTTGAGCCAACCCCGCCAGGTCCCGTAGAGACCATCATCCAAGCCTCCTCCTCAACCACAGAGGTGACGGTGGCACTCGCTACCCGCTTTGCCTGCGTCCTAATTCAAGAACTGGTTTACGCCTTAGATCACCCAGGAAGGCAAACCAGAGCGCTGGATCGATCTCCAATTCACCTGGGCTGGGAAGGCTTTCACTCTCAGCATAGCGGAATCCGACAGGTTCACCTCGATTCGCGTTAACGAGCGCCTATTGACGCGTGGCACGCAGGGTATTCGATTTCAAAGCCACTCTGCAGAACTTGACAAAGGTCCCGCCTGAGCGGCAGAAAATCCTGGGGCTGACCAAGGGGAACAAGCTTCCGCCGGATCAGGGACGGATGTAAGCTTTCAGACCCACAGCACCGCCGCCCCTTGAGAATAACACGCCGCACTTAGTGCGGATTTACGCCTTGTAACGGGGAAGAAATTCACGCTGATCGGGACACCAGAGGGCGACGAAATTAAAGGTGTGTAGGCTCTCAGACGGCGCGAATTTTCCTAAATAGGCATCTGCAGATCCTTCTCGTCCGTGGCCACCTCCAAGTTTCCTCGATTTATTGTGCTGACCTGTGCTAGAACTCGAGTTTCTTCCTGACGTTGTCAACGACCTTGATCTCGACTTTACCGAAGATCCGGTGGCTAGTGCAGCTTACCGCAATGACCAGCGCAACATTCGGAAAGTCAAAGAGGCCACCTCGGCGCTGAACGTCAACATCATCCATCCTTTACGGGAAGGAAAGAAGTTGCTTGTCCTCGACATTGACTATAGTACGTCTTTTATGCAGTGGACACTCAGTGGTTCGTAGGCTAACATGAGCCCAGCAATCCTGGATACGAAACCATTAACCTCGGGAAGTCTTCCGCCTGCCGAGTGTGCCAGACCACGCCTACACGAATTTCTTGAAGCCATTTATCCATACTACGACAGTGAGTGCTTTCCAACCACCCAACACGCGAAATTAATTCGTTGGCCGTCCAGTATGCATATGGTATTTCCCCTTTTACGTCGAAGGAGCTGTGAGTGACTCTACTCGAGGTCCCAGACGAGCTGGATATGGCTAGAAACCAAACTCGTGGAGCTCGGCATGATCGGTTCGGATCGAAACTACCAGGTAGTCTTAACTGTTTCCTGTCGGGCCTGCCTCTAAAACCTGACACAGATATCATTCGGTAATTTCTTGGTCTATTGCATAACCTCGATGCCGTCCACTGATCACAGGCTCAGTTCTCGACAAAACGCCAATGTTCACTGTATTCACCGAACGCGACGGAAAGCCCTGGACACACTCAGTGAAGGCGCTGCAGATTATCTGGAACCACTTTCCTCAGTTGTCCGTCTTCCAATTTTTTTGGACGATGACGACTCTAATTTTCGTTAGTAACGCGACAAACACAATCCACGTAGACGACCTTGTAAGTCCATACCTCCTGATCGGCCGGTCGCTAATAATCCTTTCCTACCAGAGCCGGAACTTTGCACTCAACCCCAAGGAGGGGCTGAAGATATCCGCATTCAAGGGTGCGCACACGCGCGAGGCGATGGCAGACCGTGAGCTCGACAAGCTCGCCCGATATATGGTGCACATCGCTGCTGTTGACGACTTCCGCACGTTGTCCCACAAGGTGCGCTACCGTTCCAGTACTCGACCCTCCAGCGTGTGGTGTTTATGTCTTTTAGGACTGGAAGAACGTTCTACGAAGTCTTCCGCCTCCGTAAATATTTCTGCAGATTTGTTTTGTATTCGTAACATCTCGAACTGTAGTATACTATCCGCACGTTTGACTGGCGCGCTGCTTGAGCTTGGTCTTTGAGCGGTTGAGCTTGGTCACTTCTTTCAACGCGACGTGTCACGCGTGACCAGTCGCGTTTCAACCAAAGTTGGGGCTCCAGAAATGAAAAGAGAATCATCATCGTTGTCGAGGGACACATCTAACAGACACAAGATTCCATACATAGTATTATTTCATGCGCGTGTGCGGGATATATGTGTACAGGCCAAATGCGCAGGAACTTTTTGGCATTTATAGGGAAGGGTTTGCCTTGGTCACCAGCGTCACGAAGAACTCCTACAATGCCACGCGTCAGCACTGAATCGCCGGACCCCAATTTGACAAGACGTACCTGGAACCAGGTCCCGGCCTCGGGCGCGGGCTGGTCCGCATCGCTGCAGAACACGTCGTAAGCAAAAGATAGGGGGTTGAAGAAAGCGAAACATACCTGAGACCGCAGTGGGCGTCGAATCTGGACGACGAGGTGTTGCTGGTACCGTCGCACTCGCCTCCGGGCTTCGCCCACACGATGGCGTCGATGGCGGTGAACCCGGTGTTGCTCGTGGGGCGCATCCCGAAGCCGGAGCCCTTGACGTTGCACCAGTCGCCCCACTGCTGGCGGAGGTTCTGGACACCGGAGCGTCCCTGGTCGACGATGAAGTGGGCGGGGAATCCAGCGGACGTGAGGGCCGGGCCGAGGGCCTAGAGGAGTGGGTATTAGTTATTAGCGGAGAATTGGTCCGGTTGCGCCTACGTCGATGTAGTGGATCTCATCGTAGTTCGGATTTCCTTGCGTGATGGGGTCGGGAGTGGCGGCAGAGAGCTTTTGTAGATTTATTTTCAAAAAGAGAGGACAGTGAGAGAACGATCAGACGAACTGCGTTGTAGTTGGCAACGTTGGTCGCCAGTCCGCGGACGAAGCTGGGCGAGCCGGCGTTCTTGTAAAGCGACGAAAAGAGCTGCGCCGCGGGTGTCAGGTTGGCGGGCCAGCCGAGCCAACCAGCGTGACCAGCGTCGAGGTACATGTAGACGTTTCCAAGGTTGTTCAGCTGCTGGATCGCGTATGTGACACATGCCTGCAAGAAATGAGCTTTCGCCTGGAGTTTTGGCTGGCGGAAGATGACTTACGAGGTAGGTGGTCTGCGCATTGGAGCATTTGCTGAGGTTCAGGTTGGTGACCAGGTTGGCAAGACTGTCAGGCTCGATGACTAATAGGCGTAAGAACGGATAAAACACTATGTCGAGAATATTTACTTGCGATGACACGAACGTCCGGGAATTCTGGCCGAAAGGGTCAGCTTTGACCGGAAGAAGTAAACCAACATGCCAACATACTTTGGATCTGAGCCACGAGCCCGTCAATGTATTTAAAGTAATTAGCCTGTCCGCCGTTCGCAATAGGTGAATTCTCCGTTGGAAGCCAAGGCCGCGCAATCCCTGAACCACGTCAGTTTGCAACTTGAACATTTTTTAAAACTGATATTTACCTGTCGGGCAAATCGTATACGATGATCTGCACAATCATGGGCGTCCCAGATGCCTTCCCCTGGGCACTAGCGTCCGCCAGGTACGTGCCCAGATCAGGCACCTTTGCAATGGTGTCGAACCAGGTGAACGTGGGAATTTTGGCGACCGTCAGAGCCTTCGCCTTCGTGGTGGCGTCCGTGATGTTGGCTGCTGCTGCTGCGACCTGATCTCAGTTAGATTGGCCCTTTGCACTCGGGAACTGGGCGAACTCACCTCGGCAGCATAGAACGGCGTCAGGTAAATCTGCAATTGCGTATTTCAACTTTGAAGTCACGTGAAGAAAAAGTTCGGCGAACGTTGTGTCCCTCGAAGGGGTTTCCAGCAGCGGGAGTTTGACTGCCAGTGGGAGACGATGCCGTCGACGTCGGACCGGTGGGAGAAGTTGTTGCGATGGTTGTCGTCGTTGCTCCTCCTCCTCCTCCTGCGCTATTGGGTCTGCAACACCGGTTCAAAACACCGTCCATATGAGATAAAATTGCGTAGCCAACTCACAGGCATTGAGAGTAGAATGGGTTGCTAAAGGTGCAAGTTGCACCGGCGACACAGGTCGTCGCTCCCGCTGAAATTGCCGGTAAATTTCAATGTCGCTCATACAGGGAAGAAGAACAAAGCTCACCCCAGCCTTGACCACCACATTGGGACCAGACGTCCCCTTGCGCTGCCACAAAAGCCGGGAGAAGTGCCACTAGAGCCAGGAAAGAAGACAACATCTTTGGTATCGCTGGGGATGGCAACGAAAGTTGAGGTGCTGGACCGTGGGTTATATAGTGGTAGCATGCCCATGGCTGAGATCACAAGCCCGACGTGGCAAAGCCACAATTGGACGCATGTTCATGCAGCGGATCTATGCTCGGTATTATTCGTACAACCTTGTCCTCGGGACCAGCGATAATCCAGCGCAGTGGCAGGGTCGCTCCCTAAAATAAGAACGTCGGCAGTTATTTCCGGGTCGAGCACTTGTGGTTGCAACCGTTTTTAGAAACTTGTCCGACCTTTATCCGGAAGAAGAAGCAGAGGAGTGTTTGGATCCGATCGCCAGTATTTCTCCTTGAATAAACCGTGGACGTCTTGTGATCTGTACCGTGGTTGAACCCAACCTTGACACGCCCCGGCTCATTACCGGCGCATCGTCTTTTCTATGACATCACTCTCTTCAGCCGTAGAACAGAACGATAAACTTGGTCTGATGCCGATGGAATATCAATGATTGATGCTTACATAGCAGTCACCGTACGAGTGCGGCGCAGGGAAATTCATGAGGCTGTGCCCGTGCGTCTCTAAAAGTTGAAACTGAAGAGCGATATCTCACCGTGTCATCATCTGTAGCCGAAGATTAGCGAGGATGGAAGAGGATCGGAAAAGACGAGGTGACTGACTCCTTCGCATGTTCACATCGATACATTGTCGGAACGAGGGAGTTTTTTGTACGTGCTAGTAGCCGCATTGGGGATCGGGCATACCGGCAGTCCGTTGTGTAGTTCAGGAGAGCGCACTATCTCCGTTGCGCTCGGGGGATCACGTAGTAAGATTTGTCTCAAACGTAGGGTTGGACTCGTAATTTTAGGATGCTTGTTCTAGAATGCTGTCTAGCATTGAGCCTTGACCAGGATCCGACCGAGGCGACATCCAAAATGCTGCATGTGATTCGGATTCGCAATAATTCGATCTGGGTAGGTTATCGGAGGCTGGCGAGTCAGTAAATAAAGGCACGTTGCCGAGTACAAAACCGTTTGGCGTCGCCGGAGGCTATTGTCGCGTAGAAAATTGGTGAAAAGAGTCCGAGCCAGCCAGTGAAAGCAGCCAGCCGCCACTTTACCGCCCAGGCTACTGAGTCCTGAGAATCGATGTGCAGCACGTATGTGGTGAGCGGTGTTTACAAGAACATCAAGATGAGACTAGGGCTGCACACCCGTGCCCGTCGCGACGGTTCGATGGGACGGTTCGACGGGTATCCCGACCCGTCCCGTCGGGCCCTTCGACTGCACTTTTGACGGCCGTTCCCGTCAAGAACGGCCGTCGACGGGTAGACGGGTTCTAAAAACTACGCCATAAACTGTCAAATACGATGTGATGGCCCTTGGGAAGGCATGCTTCACGCAAATAGGGTGTTTCAGAATTAGAATTTTGAGCCCAACTTGAGCCCCAACTTCGACCCCAACTTGATCACAACTTGGCCCAAGTTGAGGCACAAGTTGGGGCCTTAATTGTGAAACACCTGAGGACATTATTCTGCCTCAACTTCGAAGTTGAGGCAAATTTGATGGTCCGTGGTCAAGAGCCGAAGTCGGGGCATCAAGTTGGGGTCGGAGTTGGGGCTCAAGTTGGGCTCGAAATTCTAATTATGAAACACCCTAATGTAAGCCTAACACACATTTTAGGTCACAACTTTTGAACGTACTCGGTAGTTCCGACAAGCAAAATGACGGCCGTCGCGTGACGGACCGTTCCCGTCCAGGACCCGTCAAAACGACGGCCGTGCCCGTCGACGGGACGGCCCTAGATGAGTCCACGTCGTGGTGGTGGTTCAAATGTTGACTCAGCGGGGCCTTGACAAACGCCAACCGGCCCGGATCGGCTACTACAAACTTGACTCGCCGTCTCTTTGCTCTCACCTCTGCGTCCGCTCTTCATCCCTCACCCTCAAACTTTCCATTCTGATGCGGGACATATTCTGTCAACCGCATGGCAGTTTTCTGAACTCATGAATCGGCCCTAAACATCGAAACGCGAAACTCCGAGTCGTCCTTCGCCATGGACTCAGCCACGACGTTTGGCGAGCCCATATCAGCTTCACTACTGCATAGAATCTGCACTTGTACCCATCCCCAAGTCATATCTACTTCTCCGAAGTTTAGCCCTTCGTCTGGGTCCCCCGGACTCACGAATGTCGAAAAACAACTCGAGCCCCAGATGGCACGGGAGTTTACATACATGCACGACGACAAAACCACAGCGTCGCCCTTATCTCATACTGGAAAACTGGCGACGGAATTGCTGGTGGAGATTTCTACCCTATCCATAATATCCTCTTTAACGGCACTCCGATTTGGGTCATGTTTGAGGGAGGTATGCAAGCGCTGCGCTGCCGAAGGTTCTCCGTTTCTCCGCAGGCATCTTCGTATTGGCGCCAGATCGTTCACGGCACGCCGCAGCTGTGGACTGAAGGCGTCGTCGAGGTCAAATTGGATAGAGAAAACAAGGCGGATGACCCATACCTGAGTGAGTTCAACGGCTTGCTCGCCCGCTCATTTCCAATCTCAGTTTCCCTCATTCAACGCAACAACAGTTGCCAGTTTCCCATCGTAGCATGCTCAACACGGCTCAGCGGTGGCGCAACCTTAATCTTGACCTGTTTCCCTTCAGCCACCCCGACGGCTTTGCTTCCGGAACGTTCGAAGCCCTCGAACGACTTCATATCCGAACTATCTCGCAGACCAAACCGGTGACCACCTTCCAATCCTGCCCTCGGCTCCGAACCCTCACTCTACAGGCACTTCAAGGTTCGCGGTCGCAGCCTGATCTGTTCCAACTCCCATGGTCTCAACTCACGCATATCCAACTCGGCGCTGAATCGATCCGGTGCTGTCGTGAAATTTTGCTTCAATGCAGCACTCTTGTGTCAGCGCACTTCATTACACCCCACCACTGGGATTTTGGAGAGGCGGCGGTGCAGTCGCCCGTTGTCGCGCTTCTTTTCCTCGAAACGCTCACCATTGTCTTTTTTGGAGGACTCGACCACACCGACGAAACCGGCGGTATCGAAGCGTTGTTCCTGCCGCTCGCGCCTTCTTCCCTCCAAACTCTCGACTTGGAATTTGATCCCGACATAGACGATTACTGGCCGACCGACGTGTTCTCGCAGTTCCAGACTCGGTCCCCCAACATCGAGATCAGCCTCACATTCTGCCAGATCGGCTCGGAAGGTTTCCTCGCTCTTCTCCGACACGCTCCCGCGCTCACGACGCTCCGCCTTCAAAACTGTTGGAACTGTATCACCGGCTGATGTCCTCGCGGCGCTTAGATACGACAGTGGCAACTCTTCATTGGATTCGCTAGTACTTGCCGAAACTGGAGGATATATATCTCGAATGTGTAGGACGGACATTTGAGGAGAGTCTGTTTGAGGACGCCGTTCGATTCCCGATGGTGGACAGATGAGCGGGCGCCTCCTGGTGCTTCCGTCGCACCCCTGAAGAAAGTCCTCTTCCTGGCCTCTGACGGTGATTATGACGATCTCAGGGCCGCGCTCAAAGCTCGGATGAGGGAACTTGTGGGGCAGGGTCTTGATCTTGATACATCTCGTAGCAATACATAATCGCAAGCTGCTGCCTCCCGCTGCTGTACTGGCGCGCACGGCCCCTTCGACAGGTTTTCGGCCCATTATTTTCCGCACAGCAGAAAACCCCTGACCAGTCACGGACTTGAACTCTATTCCCTTGTTCAGATGTCTTGTATTACTTGCATTGAGAGGGGGCCGAGTACGCGCTATTCTTGCACCATGCTGCTTTGTTCCCCGTTTGCGGAGGTATTCCCTATGCTACGCGCGCGGAACGATAGACGAAAGTCCGGTGGGATAATGACTTGACCGCTCATGCCTAATTTCAAATGTGACCTTTTTTTATGGCAAAACAATTCCTTGCGGTTGCGTTTAACATTCTTGTTCAGAGGCCTTGTATTTCTGAGGGGCCAAGCTACGCGTCCTATCTGCTGTATTCTGGGTGGCGTGCCTTGTTCCTCGTTTGCGGAGGCATTCCCTAGGCGATGGGAACGATTATAGACCCAGTGGGCAGAATAATGACCAAGAGAAATTACCTTTTTGTGCAGAAGAATTGGCGGTTCACGAACTTCAACGCAGCTTCAACGCAGCTTCAACGCAGCTTCAACGCAGCTTCAACGCAGCTTCAACGTCTGGTCTGTGTTTAGCACCGAATCTCCCTTGTTCAGAGGTCTTGTATTTCCGATATTCGGAGGGCCTGAGTACGCGCCGATCTGTCGTATTCTCCGCAGCCTGCTTTGTTCCCCGTTTGCAGAGACATTCCCTCGTCTATACGCGCGGAACGATAGACCAAATCCGGCGGAGTAAGGGCTTGACCTCTCTTGCCTGTTTCCAGAGCGACCTTTTTTTGGCAAAACATTTTTTTGCGGTTGCGTTTAGCACTCTTGTTCAGGCCTTGTATTTCTGGCCCGCCTATCTGTGGTATTCTGGGCAGCCTGCTTTGTTCCCCGTTTGCAGAGGCATTCCCTAGGCTATGCGCGTGGAACAATAATAGACTCAGTCGGCGGAATAATGGGTTAACATTTCAAAAACGACCTTTTTTTTGGCAGAAGAATTCCTGGCGGTTACGCTTAGCACCAAATCTCTTCCCTTGTTCAAATCCCTTGTATTTCTGGCCGGAGCACGCGTATATCTGTCGTATTCTCGGCAGCCTGCTTTGTTACCCTGTTTGCAGAAATATTCCCTAGACTATGCGTGCGGACTGATATCGGAGGCCACGCGTTTCGCTATTCAAGTCGACGCACAGTCAGATAATGGCACTCATTACGCTGACACTCTCCCAGCTTGTTCGCCTCCCGCTGATAAAATGCGGGCGGGAGACAGGGCTTTCTGAGCGACCTTCTGGAGTCGTCCGCGCCTCCCAAAAAGAATACAATGTAGGACGGAGTGTTCTGTAACCATGTGGGGGAAGCGCCACGAAACAGCGGAGAGGGGAGGCCGCTGGCCTCGACGACGGCGGTGCATGGACGAATATGGTGACGGAACAGTCAATCAAGGTGCGCGTAGAGTGACTGCGGAAGAAGTATCATCATCTCCAGGTTCGGCTCGAGGTCCGAATTAATTTTGGCACAGAAAGTTACGCGGTAAAGGTAAATATCTCGCGAGACCTCTCGGCGGGAGTACAGGGCCTGCTGAGGAAGAGGCATGATTCGCTCTCGGGTCGAGGCAGAGTCTGAGAATCTCCGAGAACATCATGATGTCGCCCGGGCCGTCGGCGTTACGAGGCTTACATTATTGTTGCTACTTTGGCCGCCGTCGCAGAAATATAGCGACAATAGAGGATAGCAACAGCGTAAATGGTTCCCTACAATAAGGTGGGACCGAGAATCTCCAAGATTCACTGAGATTCACTGCAGTACGTCCAGGATTTGTCCAGGATGTTTAAATTTCCGGGAATGGGAGCGCACTGCCAATACGAGTACAAGGTCTCCGGAGGATCAGGAGATGAGAGCGTGGAGGATCTTGCTTTGTGCTACTTCTAGGCTTTGCACACGAGGATAAGCGAGGAGATGTCAGGAAGTAGAACAAAGCAAGAGGGAGAAGAAGGCTCGCCTAAACATGATGGCATCAAATCCATCCTGAAATGGACCTCATTGTACTTTTGCGTCAAATATTTTCTACTCGAGTGCCTCATGGACAGCTTCTCGCGCGCTCGCCCACACTCGGGTGTTCCTGGTATATTTACTCCTTGGCTGGTTCCATATAAATACCCCGTCTGTCGAACAGATTCTGCACCAGCACCCGGGTTCGACGTTCAACCTTTTCTGGTCCCCTCCCCTCACTCTCTATTATAATATGGTTGGCTTTGACTTCATCCCGTTCATCTTGGCTGGTATCTCTACGTTGTCCTGGGCGGCTCCGTTAGAAGGCTTGACCACCACCGTCTCGTTCAAGGGCACCCCGGTATTTCCTAGTCTCTCTTGACGAACGCTTCATCGTGTCTAACTCGTACCTGGTTAGGTCTTCCCCCCCATTAATTACGGGCTACTGTGCAATTTGCCTGTCCTCAAGGAGATCTGCGCCCGCGCGGTCTCGACGAGTGCTCAGGTCACGACCCCCCTCGGTGTTGCCAAGGGTGTGTCCGACACCGCTGGTGCGAACAGATTTGCCGTGAAATACGCATCTGCAGCCAGATGGGCCGCCTCGACCGTGGCTACGAAGTGGGCGCTCCCGTATGTGCTTGTGTTATGTCCTTTTCAAAAACGACTTCAACACGCGCCTGACAGTAACGGCGCGACCAACGCTTCGATGCTGCCGCTTGCGTGCCCCCAGCCGCTCGCTGACCCTTCGGCCTACGCTGAGGACTGTCTCTCGATGATCCTCTACGTTCCGACCACCCTCAATGCCAAAAGCGGTGTCCCGACTCTCCTTTGGATCCACGGCGGCTCGTTTAACAGCGGCTCTGCCACGAATCCCGGCCTTTCCGGCTCCAAGCTTGCAATCGCGACGAATTCTATCGTCGCTGTTATGCAATACCGCTTGGGTGCTGTACGTCCTATTCTCCACCCAACGACTTTCGCGCCTGACGAACGTTTTCTAGCTTGGTTTCATGGCCCCTAACGGCGCGACCAACCTCGCCGTCAAGGACACGATTAATGCGATGAACTTCTTGACCAAGGTCGTACCTTCCTTCGGCGGAAGCGGCAAGATCACCCTTGCTGGCCAGAGCAGTGGTGCCGGGATGATTCGTGCTTTATTGGCAACTCCTTCTGCGTCGGCGCTTTTCCAGAGCGCCATTCTGCAGTCCGATCCCATCGTAAGCTCCCTCAATTTCCGCCAGCCTCCAGCGCTGACTCTGCTTAGAATTACGGCTTCCTCACGGTTGCCACGCAGAAGGAACTCCAAAGCTCCTTCAACGAGCGCACCGGATGCAGCGCGACCAATAAGGCGTGCCAGGCTTCTCTGTCCCTCGACGCTATCCTCGATGCGCAGGTCGCCCTGAGCGCCGACGCGCAGGACATCGACCCCTCCACCGGCGTCGCTCAGCCCATCCGCCCCGTCCGCGACGGCAGCCTCATCACCACACCCCTCGATCTCACCGCACCGTTCCCCTCTGTGAACAAGCCGATCCTCCTCTCGAACGTGAAGAACGAGGCCGGCCCGACGATCTACGCCATATTCCCCTCTACCATCGGCAACGAGCTCTTTGCGCCAGTCTGCGACCAGAGCCTCGGCGCTGACCGCACCGCGCTTGTCGAGGCCTCGCCATTCTACAACCTCACCAACGTCCCCGACACGCGCGTGCCACTGGAGACGCTCGGCACTGACTACATGTGGCGCTGCCCCACCTGGTCGCTCGCGCGCAACTGGGTCGGCGCCGGCGGGAAGGCGTTCGTGGGCATGTACGTCACGGGCGCAACCTACCCCGCCAACGACGGCATCGCATTCTGCCTCGAGAGTGGGTCCGTGTGCCACCAGGACGACATCGAGATCGTCTTCGGGACGGTGCCGAGCCCGACGCCCGCGCAGGCGGCGCTGACGAAGGAGATGCAGGCGCGGTACAAGGCGTTCTTGACGACGGGCTCGCCGAATGCGGCGGGGCTCTCGGTGTGGTCTGCGGCGACCACGGGGAATGTGCATGCGCACCAGCTCGGCGGGACGCCCTCGCCCAGCGGCGAGGTCCTTCCTGGCGCGTGCGACCCCGCGTTCTGGGGCGCGGCGGTCCAGTATGATTATCAAGTTTTCGGAATTTAGGGTCACGAATTTACACGACTAAGAGCTAACTTACAGCCAACTAATACACACACATCCCTATATTGTATCCATCTTGCATTTTGTATCCTCTTGATTTCGCACTGTAGCTTTCGTCCTTCTACTTACAACTAATGGTGAAAATACGTTCTTGCATTCTGTCGTGCAGTCTTGCAATTCACATTGAGCTCAATCGAGAAACTGGCACTGTGTTCTTCTATGTGATGATTAGATTTTCTTCAAACCTCAAGGCGCGATCAAGATACGTGGATACTTCGATGGATTCTTGAAGGATTTGCAGCGCTGATTTGTGTGTACAGAAGACTAAAGTTACATCTAGAAGCTCTTTCTTTCTACGTCTCCAGCTGGGCAACGCTGTTAGCCACGAAATCGAATGTCGCGAGAGAGGAGAAAGCTGCGGCCCGGTTAGTACATTGTCGAGGAACAACAAGGGAAAAACTGACGAGTGAATCCGTTGCTGCCCTGGGCCGGGGTCGACTTTTTAACGGGGCTGAGAACTTGGGTGGAGGAGTCGTATGCCCATCCTCCATTTTCAGCGGCAGCGAGGACGGCGTCGGCGGGGAGCCCGAGGTACATTTGCGCCAGGGGGAGCGCCAGGGAGGTGTACGCTTTCGAGAGCAGATTAAATGTCCTGGTACGGAACGCATCTAGGAGATAGAGTGAGAAACGAGGATGGAAAGTAACGCAGGAAAGAGAGAAGGATCAGAGATAGCGGGTCGAGCCGCTGAAGCAGCCCGCCCGAAGGTAGCTGAGATAATTTTCTGCACTGCAGGGTGCGCTCCCGCGTAAAGCCAAATGCCTCAAACATCATGTACCACAGCGCAGGGAAAGATGAGACGCACCGAGGAAGTGTGCAATCATGAGGCCGAGCAATGCGCCCAGCGACGTGTCAAAGAAGTCTGGCTGGCCGACCAGCTCAACCAGACCCTGCGAACGGGAGTACACGTTGTTGTACTTTCGTTCCGAGGTCGAGGCCAGTAGGGAGTGGAGTTGCTTGCCGAGTGGCGAGGATGCAAGGTTGTTTGGTAGCCGCATCAACGCGGAACGTGCTGGAGGACTATGACGCGTCGGCGATCGCTTCACGAGACGGGAGAGTACTCACAGATCATCTAGGGTGAGATACGCGAGGACAAGGGGGGCGGTGAGAAGGAAGCG